>JAJMAK010000056.1:0-66358 GCA_030572615.1 Metschnikowia lachancei
ACGATTTTTAGCATGAAACTAGCTTAACTTTGGCTAAAATTCAATGGTAGTATTTATTGAGATATACTTTTCCCCCTGATATCACAAACTGTGGTTTAACTATTCTCAGTGGTGTGCAATAATTTGATGCATGCGAAACCTATACATTTATCGCGATCGAGCCTAAACGAGTTATTCATATAGGGTGCTTTTACTGTATGGCCAAGAAAAAACAATCGTGCGGCGTTCCGTAAAAACGAGGTTCCGTCTTATAACATGTCCGGCTTACAGAGGCTCTTACTATATGGGGATTTCCAGTAAAGGTGGAATGCCTTTACGCCAGTTTGGCCTTGTGCGATTAATGATGAATGCACGGTGAGTTTGATTTGAAGTTCTATTTACTAGAAACTGTACTCGTTTTTGCCAGTTCGTCGTCGGTGTCTTCAGCACGATTTTTTCCACGAATGACTCTGAGAATGACTTTTCCAATCTTGTATAACCAAACTGTTTGCGTCCCTTGAAGCCCAGTATAGCTCTATTAAGTGTCGTTTTACCTCCATGAAGGAGGAGTACATTCAAAAAGAGTAACTTATCTCCACCTTGTCCACCGGTGTCACCGCAAAGGGTGGTTTCGATGGTGGATATATGTCACATCTTAAGCAGTGCAAAGATGAATTGAACACCAGTCAAAACTTCATCTCGAAGTCGAACTTGAAGGTTGAGCACTTACGGGAAAAACTCCGGAATGACTCGTCCCGTCTTGAACTAGCTCAAAAGGACAGCGAAGTTCTTCTTGAGAAAACCCTGGCCTACAACGAACAAAACGACATCAAGGAATCCAAGTTCAAAGAACAAGGCTTCGATATCCAGACATTTAATGGGCTACGAGTCCAAGAGAGTATGATCCGGAAACAGCTCGATGATTATCACCTCAATGGCATCAAAAGACATGTGGGAAACATTCACTTCCACCACTGCAGGCCATACGCAAACTTTGACTGGCAAACTTTGACTCCAGCTCGGTGAAAGGAGATCATCTGTAGAACTCCTAACAAGCTCAAAAAGCCATTGATGACATATGTGTTCCAGCATCGTTTCTGGATCATGCCACGGATACATTGGCTGTCCATCATTAACTCGGTTGATCTGTGCCACGAGATGTAAAAGAGGTAGTTGTACAACCTATCTTAAAACCCATGTAATGACGAAAAGGCCACACATCGCATCACAGGCGCGTGTGTAACTGAGAGAGCGACACCGGTGATTAGGAGGTTCGTTGTGTACTACGCTTAATCGTAGCAAATGGCTAGTGGGCTTCCAAGTCAGCATACACCCGTGCAAGAAAGTTGGACATTTAGCAGTAACGTCACCAAAATCACCCTCTAAAACACACTCGAAATGATCCCTTCATCGAGATTAACCAGTTTGTACATCAAAGTCTGGAAACCGGACCCATCTTAGGAAAAATACCCAGCATGATCTCTAGAGGAGAATCCTCGACTAAATCTTTCAGGTCTTTTGAATACTCTAGAATATATTTGGGATAGGCTTGTTTTCCCCATTTTTACATCCCGATGCCGTGGTTTGCACAAGGGTATCTCCACTAGTTACTGGAGAAGAAACACCACCCGGAACAGCAGCAAGTATTGGCACAGTATTACCATCAGCGGCAACAGCCTGTTCCTCGACCTTTGGAATAGAATTAATGGCATCTTTATGTTCTCCTGGAATGGTCTTTGGGTTAGTGTCTGGAAGACCAAACTCGCCACCATCATGTGCAACAGCCAGTGAGATGATATCTTGGACTGTCTGGCGTATCGGGAGTGGAGCTTTGATCCAAGTCTAGAGTAGTTTCTTCGACAATCTCCGAGACACTTGATGCAATATTTCGTGATACAGTATCTGGAAGAGTTTTAGCATCATTTTAGCAGCATTTTAGCAGTGTTTTTAACAGTGCTTTAGCTGTCTCTTTAGCAGTCTCCTTAGCATCGAACTTGGACTTTTGGGATGTACAATGAACCATCGGGGATTGTACTCACCAACTGGAAACCACCAAAAACCATGATCCGAGTACGATCAGAATCTTGGCCATTATCAAGGCGAGAGGCTTACTCGGAGGCGAAAAGAGCATCCTTGATGATTCTTTAAGTGGCATTCAAGTAAACGGAGGGTATGTTCAAGTTAGCTTGACGGCTGCTGATACCAGTGAGGTCTAAGTTTCTGGAGAAGTTAGCGAAATTGAGTGCGTTTTGATTTCCAGCGAGGATGAGGAGGCGAGTTGATTTCTTTACGAAAGTTGCTTGAAGTCAATGTCGTTGTTATCCTTGGTGGTAGCTTGTTTAGGGTTAAAAAGCCTCGTTTGTTTGACCAAAGGAAGGTTCTTTGACCAGTTGTCGAGAGTACCGCTAACGCTAACCTCCTTATGACCCGAAGGCCGAGGCCCAATTTCTTATTCTTTGCTTTTTTTGGGGGGAGAATCTCGCCTAATCGGTATCTTTTAAGTGACGCAGCTTCCGCAGCTAAACAATGATAAAACTCCCCTTTTATTGTGACTGGAATCAAATATCACGGGCAGAAGATTGATAATAGAGAATACCGGCAAAATGACCAAATCACCGACTCTTTAATATAATAGAGAATAGCCTACTCAGCTAGATCAGACCCAGAATCAAAAGTCAAAGAATATACATAAACAGAACATAAACAGAACATAACTTAAACAGAAAACCCACCCATACCAACGTCAACAGATCTTTTTAAACTCGCAAAAAGCCTTCAACGCTTCGATGTTATGTGAAGCTCCAGCAAAAAGATTCTTTGCAAAGTCAAAGTCGGCCTCCCCCTCCCAGTCCTCTGGCTGTACACTGGTAATGGTGTCGAACCGTCTGAGTTCATGGAATATTCTCTGCCTATATGACTGGAAGAATTCTTTGGAGCCATTTTTGTTTTCGGCAAAATCCCGCAAGATATTTCTCGTCTCAAGGTTGATGTTCTGCAATTCATACACATATGCAATGATATTGAAGTGAAAGCATTCGTCCCATTGCTGGTTAAACTTGGAACACATCTTTATTGCCTCTTCTTCTACCGGCAACAAGTCAAGAATGGCGGCTTTTAGCATTTGTTTCATCTCTGCTTTCGACTCTTCAGCAATAAAAGTATTTGACACCTCCTTCGCTATTTCACCAAGGATACTTCTAACACCCGAGTAGCAGTTGAGATCCAACCTTTCGCCTTCATGGCAGTACGCCAACTCGCCTTTGAGGAGTTTGAGGTAAGCTTTGAAATTATGTAATGAAGGCCAGGAATAGCTCTCGTTTGTTTCCAAGATATCAACAAAGAATGGAAGGTCTAGGATTTTCCAGATGATGTTTTCTTGTGGAGGATTTGAAGAGTTTGGTTCAAGGGCTACAGATTCCGGGGCATTTAATTTTGAAAGAAAAATTGTTTCAAGCATCCTTGTAGCTTTCTCTTTTACTTCTTCCTTATCTTTGACATACTCATCTCTGATTTGAATATGGAACACTTCTTCCGACCCGTTCTTGGATTCTTGGGATTTGCTATATGCTTGGCATGCGACATAGTGAGGCTGCTCCTGAATCCATCTCATATGTTCGGGGGAAGTTACGGTTAGATTTGAGAATCTACAGGCATCTGGTCCATCTATTCCCTTGGCTCCTTCCTCCACCCCTCTTTCCCATACTCCTTGGGTCGGTAACATTTCTTCCTGGAATTCATCAAATATTTCATAATTCTTAAATCGTCCTCCCACATGTGAAGGTTTACGGCCTCCCACAGAAACAGGCTTCCATCCTGGAATAGCCATCGACGCTGCCATCGTCAATAAGGTTGTAATTGGAAAGAGTTTCATGTTCTTAATCTGGTTTATATCCAATTGAAATGCTTACCACAAAAGCTAAATTAGAGAAGATGATATGGCAATTACACAGACTCGATGGAATTTTCTGCCTTTATATATCCAAAGAAAGTTCCATAATGGGTACGTTAGGAAATGATTTGCTTTTATTTCATTTTCATTTTCTGGACAAAACACAGCCCACCCAGACAATAGCATGCTTCTGCCTAGCATGCGTGGATGAAAATTGTATTATTCAGAGCTTGCAGAGTAGAATTACAGGTAGACAACAAGAAAACTTGCAAACGTTTGTGCTAAGCAAGGTTTCCAAGTTTCCAAATCTTTCACTAGCACTAAGGTGGTGGACTGTCTCAATGAAAACTTGGATATTTCAACACGTGCTAAAGTCAACTAAGAGGGTGTTTAAAGAAGATTGAAGACAAGACAAACTTTTCAAGCTACTGCGGCAAATTCTCCATTCTGGGACTCGATTGTTTTCTCACAAATACCTAATAAAACAGAAGTTCATAGACACCAAAAAAGACTCCTTTCTCCTTGTTCCAGTCATTTTACTCCGCATATCACGTACTCAAGTATGTACCCCGTTATTCGGGCACAGTGGAACCGCACCTCAGAATACATGGGCATGAACTACCCTTAACATGATCATTTCCTCTAAATTAAACCTCAGCCCCGTTTTACCCCAAACGTCAAAAGTGGAATTGGTCTTACCCCACGTGGGTGTGTGCATTTACAATGAGTTACGTGGAGGGTTTTTTGGGGCTACTTGGGGGATATGTCGAGGGTCTTTGCCTCGGGTACGTTTTGATATTCCTCAGAAATTTCCAAAACCAAAGCACCAAATGTGACCAGTAGAAACTCTTTGAACCCATCAGTCGCCCCTGGTCACACAAAGAATATTTATAACGATTCGACCCATAAGTCGTGTTTTAAACATTGTACGAAAACATAGTCTCAATCCATTCTCCTTTGTTTCACTGGCTCTAGCAAACCTTGTCAGTGTGATATTGTTTGCTGTCAAAACTTAGCAATGGATCTTTTAGTGTAAGGCAATTCTAGAAAGAAACTCGAGAACATCAATGACTTTTTCTCAAAGAACGTCTTTTTTCAAAACAAAGTGATACCAAAGGAATAATTTCTTATCAAAAAGCTTTTCCTCATTTTAGCCCATTGAATAGACTTTGTATTGGCTTTATTTGGAGCACCTTAGTGAGGCTCGCGTCTTTGGAATTAGAAATGAAACTATACAAAGATTCGTGTTAAAAATAGAACTTCAGTCTGATCATGTTACGTACTTCTTTGATTTACCGAACAAAAAAGGCAGTAATATACCTTTTGGGGCCCTATTAACTCTTTCAAGTAAGTTTTTGAAAGCATTAGACAACTCCATGGCAGACTTTGAAATGCTTTTCTTCTCCTCAAAACAACCACCGGATCATTTAAATCTTAAACAAAACATACTTAAAGGTCGTGGAAATGGGTGAGACCTTCACCGCTTCCTTTCTTGGAAATATTGCTTGATGATATTCTCAGATTCAAGTCACTCCATAAACGTCCCCATTACTTCAAAATAATAACGAAATACCCATCGAAAAAGTAAAACATATATTTTAAAGATCATAAAGCTCCTACAAGAGTAGGCAGAACCCTCCCCATTCTCACTCATAAAGATCATCAGAATAATTGATATCCACCCGATCAAGATCCCTGTTGTCGTGTCTTTTCTTTTCCAAATATTCTTCCAAGATCTTTACCAACTTGAAATTTTTGTCCATCAACTCATCAAGACGACGCATTTCTTTCCAATCTTTCCATAGAGATTTATCCATAGTTGCCATTGCTTCTAAACGGGCCCTCTGTCTTACGGTCTCCAACTCAAAAGCCTCCAAACGAACCTGAGAAAAATTGTCAAAAGACACCAAGTTCAGTATGAGGTTTTCTGAAGTGTCGTCGATATTATAGATCTCGTTCCGATAAGCTTCAAAAGAGAGGTAGAAGTTTCGGTCTTTCACCAATTCCGTCAAGAATGCTTGCAATTCTATATCCTTTGCTTGAGCTGAGCTCGGAATCGATGGGTTCGGCAAAAACATGTGTGACGTGACCCCCAGGATGTATTTTGGCCTGTTCTGGGGGATATCGTCGGGGACTTCTGGAAAAATGTCTTCTTCTGACTCCTCAATGGTCTCGAATTTTGCTGACCATTCATCCAATGGAGTGTTGTCTTCCCATCTTCTCCAAACGTCCTGGTTTTCGGGTGCTTTCTGATTTTCGGGTGCTTTCTGATTTTCTTCTTTCCGATTTTCGGGTGCTTTCCAATTTTCCGAATCCTCCCTCTCAATGCGATTGAGCATCGCAACGTCTTCGTACTCAGAAGCTTTTCTGGGATCAAAATTCTCCACACTTGACTTTTCTAAAGATAAATCATGGCGTGAGATGTGGTGCTCATGAGAAGGGATTTCATGTGGGTGCAAATCACGTTTCTCCGTTGGGCTATTGATGAACATACCCACGGCAACTGCAGAGAAAAAAGTAATAGCTGCAAATCTCGTCATTTCTTTCAGTGGTGGCTCTTTTGCTTCCTCTTTTAAATCAGCAGAGCTACAGGAAATGTTCTTTTATATACGCTGAAGCCCAAAACGTAGAAAATATCATTGACTTGTATACATTAATGTTATATTATGGATTGGTGTAGGAAAAGATGAGGAACAATAAGGAGACTTTTTACCGTTGCAAACTCAAACAATAAAGTTTGATAGAGGAACTAAAATTTCGGTTTCGTCATGCTGAGAACGCTTCTATTATTGCTTCTTTTTGCTTCTCTGTCGGGCTACTCTCAGTGTAAAAATGGATTATTTCTTTCCATGGGTGCCACACACAGCCATGCTTCGTCTTTTGCGGGGTAACTTTCTAAAGACTTCTTAAAATGCCGCCCTGTTTCAGTAGGTTTTCTCGTGAATCCCAAACAATGGCCAAGGCTCATTTTGCTGCCACTTCAACTACCTCTTCCAACTTTTAGAGCGTCTCGGGGTATCCACCGGCGTGGAGATATTTCGGGCTCTTGAATGAATTCGTACCTAAGACTGGGGTGTGTGTGGTGCATTTTACTTTGTTATTTTTTAGGGAAGGCCCCAAAACCCTCATAGACGAAAGGAGAACAATCTCACCAATTTCCCAACTAGGGGTGTTGCTTTTAAAAGGAAGGGGTGGATGTGGAATTCCTCCCATTGTATGATTCTCAAATCTCAAGAGGGCTGAGCAATGAAACGGGGCACCTTTACCACCCCGTGAAAGGCGGTGAAGAAATCGTCTTTATGACTTTTTCTCTGACTATTCCAGCATACTTCTATAAGCGATAGTCATATAGCCTAAGAAAACGCGTCTATGGGTCGGGATTATGGTCTACTGGTTTAACTTAATGTGATTTTCACTAGTGGTTTATTGATGTCAGTGGCTAAAGCTTTGAAGATTCCTTCTTTCATAAATGGGGGATACTTCTTTGCTTTCTGCTCGTTCTTAACCCCACTTCAGGCTCACTTGTCTTTTCTTCCTCAATTTGCCTTTCCATTCCTACTTTACTCGCTCTGGTTAGTCGTAATCTGTCATTTTCAAATCCAATACTTCACCTTTCTCACTTGGCTATTCTTCAAATCACTTGGAATTACCAGCTGGTTTCAACTTCTAGAAATGATGTACTGATTTTTGCTCTTTGCCAGCCCTTTTATTACATTGATATGAAGATATGACTGAATCTCACACCAGTAATATCAAGATGTTTGGTCTCCGGCTCTCAAACTCTCTGTCAAAGACTTAGAGAACATATATCAACATAATCTAGAATACCACATAGCCCATCAAGAAACCACAGTAAACCATATTGGCTATGATGCAGAATGACATGAACGAATTTCTACAAAGGCCAAAAAGTATCCATATCTCTCAAATACAGTATGGTCAAAATAATTTCTGAAAAAATAAAGGCCTACAATAGCTCTCCTGTGCTTTTTAAAATCAGCGCAGTTGCCTTCATAGTTAGGTCAAGATACTCCATATGCTGATCAGCCAACCATCGGGTGGAATCAACATTCTGCACTTCTCGTAAACGTTTCATAAGTTTCTCGGCCTCAAATTTATTCTTCGCCTTGGAGCCCCTGACAAATAACACTTTCAGAAGAAATGCTTGGGAAAGAACATAAAGAAGTTCGATTTCCTTCAGGTAGGCATCAAAGGAATAATGTAAGCATTTAGATCGTTGGTCTTCTTCGTAAGTGCAAATCCAAGCTTCATCCTCTTTCATGGAATCCAACTGGGTAAATATACCATTCAAGAGACTTTCCACTTTTTTTGATGACTCGATCGGAATATACGATACTTTGAGCTCCTTTGTCTCCATGTAGGAAGACTTTTTGAACGAGTCGTAACACTCGAGGTTCAATTTCCCACTGTTATAACATGCAGATAAGGAATTGTTCAAAAATGTGAGATATTCCACTAAACCACTAACCTTTGCCGGGATATTTTGCTGAAAGACTTCCGAGATGTTGGACAGCTCTTCCAATTCGTTCGATTGTATTTCTTGAAAGTTATTGATCTTCGTTGAAATATCCCATTCCCCCTCGAGGGACCTCTTTAAGTGGTTTGATGTACCGATAAGTTTAGAACCCCCAGGAAAATCGACCCCCGGCAATTCAGGGTCAGGGGCATCACGTGCCCATAGGCCTAAGCCTTCCAGCTTTGTGGTGTTCTTGAAACCCCCATTGAGCATGGCATAATATTCCAGTTGTGGAAGGTGACGTGTAGCATTGCTGGTTTGTTGCCCATCTAATTTGGAGGCTTTTACTGCAATTGATTTTATTGCAATAAGCAATATTGCACTAATTGGGAGTTTCATAGAAGCTAAATGGTCTTTTTTGTAGGTTTTTCAACACTTTCACCAATTTTCCAACAATTTATATGTTTTTTTTTTATTATGTGTCTTGTCAAACATTCAGGGATAATCAAGATTCTTAAATCGCATGTGGAATAATGTGAAATGACTATTATCTCTAGGTTTCGTGTTACATTTTCCTGTTTCCACAAGCGGTCTCATATTAGCTCCTTTTCTCTGGAACAATGGCAGAAATTCCCTTTTGTTATCTTGTATAGACCTTCTTTGTAGGTGTGACTCTATAGCCTTGTTTCATTCGCAGTTAGGTGGAAATATTACTCACAAAAATACTTAAAACAATTCTGGGTGGGCATTTCTTGAAGTGGGAACCATACTTCGATGTTTCAATAAACGGGTGGTAATTTTTCTTTGTTGAAGGTTTGGAAAAATGACTGAAATTAGGTGCTCCGCCTCGTCAATCTAAAACGTTTGGCAAATATCATACCTAAATGGGCTCGCTTGGGCCTTCAAGGCTGATGTAGAGCAATGCGTGGGTTTCTTATCGTGTATGGCGATTTGCACCACGGAAATCGTATCCCAAAACAAATACTCCAGCAAACCTTTTCTTGCCCTTACAAATTTACGTCTACCCTATGGTGTCAATATGCATCGTTTCTATTAATAAGTATACACCCAGCAGCCTCTAAAAAATCAACTTCTCCCTAGAGTACGTAGGAATTTGCTTGGCCAACTCAATGTCCTCGTCCGCCATCAACTTCTTGTTGGTGGTGTTATTGGTGATGGTCAAAATCGCCTCCAATTGGGCTCTCTGGTTTGCAATTTCATGGATATTGTCCACAACCTTTGGCTCGGTCTTCTTGGTCCTCTTCTGGTGCTTCTGCTGGAGTGCTATAAGGGCCTGGTTGGTCAAAGTCAAGTTGTAACTGTTCAGGGCCAAGGCGTCCACCTTTGCGTCAATCACCTCGCTCAACGCCACGATCGTAGGCACGGTCCAGTTGAAAAGACCGCCCACATCAATCACCGCCTGCACCAACGTCCACGAGCTGCTTGTGTTGATGTTGATAAGCACGTTAAGCATGCGCTCCAACTTCTTGTTATCGGTCTCGTATTCATTGGTCAACACCTCCAGAAGTTTGCTGGTGATTTGCGCCAAGGAGTAGTCCTTGAGTATGCGATCGATGGTCACACGCAAGAACTCCGCCACAAACGCCACCTCGTGTTTGTTTTTGGGGTCCAATTCCTCGCTAACTTCGCTAAGATTGGTGAATTCCGTCATGAGCTCGTCAAGGGTAAGCGCACGACATTTCTCGATGGCCTTCTTGAGCAATTGTGGTTGGTCAAGTGCAGAAAACAACACCAACAAGCCTCGGGTGTACTTAACGGGGAATAATGGATGCGTCAAGAGGTAAGAGAGCGACGCTACAGGCAAGAAGTCCTCGTCAATAATTTGTACGTGATTTTGCTCGTCCAATGAGAGTATGAGGCCAATCACCAGCTCGATGAACTTGTGGTCAACCACGCGGTCCGAGGACGCAGAAAACCCCAAGGCAAATTGGTATTTTTTGCGGATTTGAAGCGCTTTGTCGTCTTTGAGGAATCCCACGACACTCGAGTCGAAATCATGAGTGTTTTTCTTGGCTTTGCACTTTTCCAACTTGGTGTATAAGGTGACCAACTGGTCCAAGTTTTGTGCATTGTCCTTGGCCAAGTCATCGGCATCTAGATGAGGCAAGCCGCTCCAGGAAGGTTTGGAAACGCTGTCAGTGGGTTTGGTGCGGGCGCTAAGAGCTTTTCCGAGAGATTCGCTCAAAAGATTGAGTCCAACGTCCACTTGAATCAGCTTCAACTTGCATAAGTTGGTCTTGTCTTCTAGGTTCAAGTATAAGGCGAAGGAGCTGGCAGAATCGGCGGAGTTGCCTTCTACGGGAAGGGCAAAGTCCAAAAACACTTGGTTTCCGGAGTTGTTGGTGTGCTCGCTCAACAAACTTTCGTACTTGAAGTTGATCAAAAACACCAGGGATTTGTATGAGAGAAGAAGTCTGTCTGTTGCAACCGCAACGAGCGATATAGGGTTTTTATCGGAAGTGTTGCCCACCAAGGACTCAATCAGCACCAGCTTGAGGATTTGCTGTGGTTTCATGAGCGATCTGGACGTGATGGCGTGGGTTCCAGAGTCATACACATAGAGCATGCCCTGAGCATATGCACAAGAGGTTCTCAAGCTGGAAAGAGGGGCTTCTACCGAAACCTGGTAGATTTCGAAGGATTTGGTGCCGTTCAACGCAATGAGACGGAAAATAAGCGTGTTCGTCCGGCGCATCGCGTAAAATAACAAGTCGCTTTTATGGTTGAACAGGCCTTTGGGGACGAACGCATGGTAGTCCACCGTTGTGGCATTTGAAGATATGTTTGGCACATTTCCCTGGCTGGCGGTAAGCTCTACCGTCAATTCAGCAGTTTGGCCCGAGAATTTTGAGGCATCTGGGGCATTTGAGGCATCTGGGGCATCTGAAGCATCATTAGTCTCGATCTTCTTGGTCCCATGGTTGTACTCAGCAATAACAAAATCACCGTCCCTTAAAAGCACATAGATGTGGTTTTTTCCCGGGGAAAACTTGATAGCAACAGCCGGTTGTGGCAATTTGAGCTCGGCAGTAACAACCGTGTCGTCCTTGGTCTTTTCAAGCAAAAGAAGCCGAGGTTTGAGCCGTTCAGTGAGACCAATAGCATACAATTGGGACTCCAGGTTCTTCACGTCCATACTGTCCACCACGGTGCTTGGAGATAACGGGTACGACCATACGAGTTTCGGCGTGGGTTTCAAAACGTAACTGGCGATAATCAGCTTGGAAATTCCCACCTCGATGGTGTCCGAACCGATATAACTTTTTTCCCTTTGAGACTCGGCCACCACCACCCTCTGAGGAATCAAAAGCCCGGGGGTACGGGGCAACTCCATGAGCGTATATGTGTCACCCAACAGAGGGCTTGTTGAAGACATTTGATATGAGTATTTGTGGTTTTAAAAGGGGCAAAAAGGTGGTTTTTGGGGGTTTTCGACGGTAATTCCACGGGTTGGAATATTGATATATTGGATGGGTAGATGGAAAATGCTTAGTGCGATGGCCTGATGAGGGTAGTGCATGGGGGCCATGAAAAAAACCGGTGCTACGCCTGTGCCGGGGTTTGGGCTGGTGCACGGGTGTATTGCTGTCTAGGGCCAGGATGATATCCAGGTGATTTGATCAAGGGGTGATTAAGAGGAAGGAAAAGTCGATTTTTGGTGATATTAAGTGATATTAAATGATATTAAATGATATTGGGTGGTATTTGATGATATTTGATGGTATTTGATGGTATTTGATGGTATTTGATGGTATTTGATGATATTCAATGGGGTGTAACGTGGAGGTACATGGTGCGGAATAGTAAAGCAATGGTAGGTATGGAGAAAATGGAAAAAATGCTTCTTTAATCATTATATTGAAGATTACGAGGTGTTTATCATAGACAAACATCTGACGATTGAAGATAATCAAGCTCTAGAAGTGCCAAACAAAAGTGCAAAAAAATAAAAATAAAAAACATTCCATTATTCACAATGCTTGAAAACTCTCCCTTGGAAATAATACAGTGTTTATAAAGATAATTCGTGCTCTGATAACCATGAACTGTCCCAGCAAAAGAACGAATTCTTTAGCCCAAATGTGAAATCACCTTGTCGAAAAATCAATTTCTGCCGTATAATCTAAACCACTTGTATTAATAATGAATGCTGCTCTTCCAAAAAGGAATTGTCCCTAAGTGTAATAAACTTTCCACCATGAAAACGGAATCATCCATAATGAACAAAAAGTGGCCTGGCATCAAAACTTTCTCGCCCTTCAAATATGAATAGCCCTTTGAAGAAATGAATATTGCCAAAAATAAGAAAGTAAAGAAAGTTGAGCAGGCCTAAGAAGGGCCCATCAAATAACCCTTGACATACAACAAGCCCTTCTGCCATTAGCGTCCTGCCATTAGCGACCTGCCATTAGCGACCTGCCATTAGCGTCCTGCCATTAGCGTCACTGGATATATCACCCACTCAAAAAAATCAGTTAACCATTTTCTCAAAGAACGGAGTGGATTTAAAGTGAAGGTAATTCATTTGAAGCAAGGGCTTTTTTGCTCTTTTTTGTTTTGTTTCTCTTTTTTTCGTCTATGAATGACAATAAATTATATTCTATATCATGGATGAATCAAAATTTAGCAAGTATACAATGCATTTGTTTCAGTTCGAGAATTCACTTTTTGAGACGAGATTTCAATTTTCGGGGTCGACAATTCCTAATTGGAGGAAGAGCATTATTATTGACACAGAGATTTCAAATGTGCCCACAGATATTGATTTTAGTGATATGCTGTGTATTTGGCTGAAACTAGAATAATTAATAAACTACGAGACTTGTTTAGTCTTGGCTTGTGGAAAGATTCGCTTCCGTGAGGGTGCTATCGGTAAAACCATGCCTGGAGTTCGTTAGAGTCGTTATCTATAGTCTGATGCAGAGATCAGCGAAAAAAGATATTCATCAACGTTCATCTAGGGTGTTAAATTGGGACATCAAATCAAATTTGGAGACTTCAAAGGTGTGCTCGGCGTTAGCCGGCCAGTAGGTATATCCTATGTTCACTCAGAATTGTTTGTTATCTGACAAGTCATAATAACGGAGCTTATCGAGAAGCAGAGCTTCTGTCGAGTCCGAAATTGCTGGCTTTTCGGTGGTGAGTTTATCACGCAGTCGTCGCAGATGCTGGCCCTCTGCATGATTCGGGTGTTCCCTAATCCACAGATTGGTTAAGGCCCGAATGTAATGGGGCTTGTCAACGTCTGGAGAGTCCGGGTTAAGAGTACCGACAAAGAGCTGGGGGTTCGGTCGCCCTGCAAGGCCGGCCTTATTCCAGCAGAAGTGAGTGAGCGGGCAGTGGATATAGATATGGGCAGCAAGACTGGCATTAAAGCCATCCGGGTTTCCCGTGGGGATTTGGGTTTTGCAGAGCATATAGTGGGAGTAGCCATTGAGGTTGGCTATGTCCTGACCGACGTGAAACAAATGGATATAGGTGAAGTTTTTATAATCTTTAAATATCAGTTTCTTCATATCCTTCCAGAACTTGATAAATCAGATATAGGTAGACACCTGACTGAATTTGAGAGAGGATCCGGTACTTTCTTCTAAGGGTTCGGATCAAGCTGAACCTTGTTGCAGAAGGAGTGGAAGAGGCCCACTCCGTCTTCTATCAGTTTAGAGAATTCCAGGAAATGTTGTGTGATGGGGTTTGCCTTTTGGAGGCCGCAAAATTCCAAACCATGCCTTGAGGTAGTATTGTTCATTTTTGGAGAAGAACTGGAAAGGGACTGGCTTCTTATGTGAGTGAGAAATGCCTCCAATTCTAATGAATTGACCTAGGAATGACCACCAGGGCCGGCATGTGATGTAGGTAACACCGTTCTGAAGGAAAAGACATCGAGGATGGTTTTTACTGAAGACAGGTAGAACCATGTGCTGGATCTTTCCCCTTTTTCCTTTGAGTTGGAAATTGAGATTGAAGGCTCCAAATCCTCCGAGCTCAATCTGACTGAAAATAGTGTCTTTTCCGCAGAAAGAGAAGTGAGATTTCAACCCCATGGAAAGGGTGTGAATCTCGCCCGGAGAAAGTGGATAGTGTAGGTCTCTGAAATAAATCTGGGAAAGAAGGAACGTACTCACCACATGAGCCCGACACACATGAGGGAAGGAGCATATGCCTGTTTTCCAGAGCTGAGTCACGTACCCTTGGGTGATTAAGTTCCAGGGCACATCCTTGGTTGGATAACCAAGGTATTTGATGTCATTGTCAGTCAAGGGTTTCACAGGGAATCCAAGGGTGCGATGGTGTTCAGGCTGGGTCGTGGGTCGATTGTGGAAGACCTCGGACTTTTGCTTGTTCACTTTGCAGTTGGATACTTCACAAAAGGCGTCAATTGCCCGCTGAAGGATGGTACTATCTGCCTCGTTACCGAGAAAGTGATTTTAGGAATGGGGCGATTTCACGTTGGAGCCACGATAATTGTTTTTTCGTAAAGGTATTTCATTCTTCCCCAGTACAATTCGTCGGTGGATGCAAAATGTGTTCAATGTGTTCATTTGAGGTTCTTAGAGAGAAAAAGGACGACGATGGTATTTCACAGTTTCAGATACTGTTGGCACTTTCTCGTACTTCATTAAAGTATGGCATTTCTTTGCTTTCATAGTGTCCAATATATTCTGAAATACCTCGAATTGAGCATATTATGGTATTTAAAATAGCCATAATTACCCCGTCTGGTTCTTAAAAGGCCACACAGTCCTTCAGTACTTCTAAATGCATAGAATGGGCAAACCGGTTTAAAAATAACATCATAACCCTTAGTCCCTTCACTCTCTTTAAACAACTTTTCTCTTGAATAATTCTAGAAGCACTTTGCTAGTCCCTCTAAAATATTTAAATAATTAGGTTCCTTAAACAGAAAAACTGGGGCTATTGCATGAATTACCTACAACGCAATGCACATGCCAACTCCACTGGTACGTCTAAACGGCCAATAACACGGACACTGCACCACATGTGAACAATGGAAATTTTATAGAAGCCACCGAAAAAGAAAAATACACCCCTGTATCAGATAAGGTAGACTCTAAAAGCACAGATTCGTAGGGCCACCCAGAAATTGCTCGGTGGTGCGTTTCTTAAGGCAACGAAACCCAGGCCTTTTCCACTCAATCAGAGCCATTCTTATTATATTTCATCTCTCTCGCTTTCCATTTATCAAGCTGTTGCCTACATTCTGATTTTAGCAATATTTCAAAATTTACCCCTGAAATACCCATTCCTCTTCCATATTTTAGATATATTCACTAGTTTCTGACACCTACAGAAAAGACCCAGTAACAGATCTCAGCCTCATCCTCGTCCAATTAGACAAATGAACGCACACTCTAAACAAATAATTCAAGTTTTCTGCCCAATATAATCCAAACACATAAAAATTATGATATCTTATACTATGTTCTATTTTATTTTTTAAAGAAACTGTAAGTCAAAATCGTAGGCTACGTAGCCACCTCCTTATAACGATAATCTAGTTATCGCGACCGTTTATGCTCTATCGGGCCCACCAGTCGCGCACCGGCCTGGCCCACGAAACCCAGTCATACTACAAGAGACAGCTCCAGTAATTACAGTCAATTCAAGCAAAAAACGCTTGATTTTGAAAAGCAAAGACTCAACCCACCATGTCACTTCCTACAACATGGAGACAATTGCAGCTTTTTGACTTTCTTCCCATCCGCGACCCAAATTACCGGTCCCCTCTGCCATTATTCTCGGACCCTCTGCTTTCAGCAATCACCGCAGTACAAGCTCACATTGTGTTTGCCGTGAATGGCCACATACGCATTATTTCAAAAACACTGTTTTCCTTGGAAAGACTGTTTTGTGCATACGATGATCCAGAGTATCGGGTCACGTTTTTGCAGCCGTTGGCGGCATCAAATATCGTGGTGACCGTGGCTGAAAAACAAGGCTCGCCCGCCATCATCAAGGTGTGGGATCTCCACAAAGTCATGCATTTGGACGAGAGTGTCGTGGCCAATGACGACTCCATGAGCCATAAATACGTCACAATGGTTCTGGTGCACGACGGTGACGACTCCTACCCTCTCAGCTGCTTTCTGTTCAATGACAGCCTCACGTGCCTTGCCCTAGGATATGCCAGCGGTAAAATCATCCTTGTACGAGGTGACTTGCTCAGAGACCGCGGCCTGAAACAACGCCTTGTTTACGAGGGTACCGACCCCATCACCAGCGTCAATTTCCACCGTTCTGAGGAGATTTTATACGTCCTGACCACCTCTCGTGTGTTCACGCTTTTGACCACCGGCAGAAACAAGGGAAAACCTTTGAGGATCCTTGCCCGAGACGAGGGTGCCGACTTGGACTGTACCGACTTGGAGCCAAAGTCTTCGAAACTCCTTGTAGCCAATTCCGAAGGCTTGGCCTACTATACGCCTGTGGGAAAAGCTCAGGTGGTGGGATTCAGCGTGCCCAAGCGCAAAATCCTCCGTCTTTTCAAGAACTACTTGTTGGTGGTGTGCCCAATGGAGGAGGCCACTTCTACCGACGCCAAAACCACCCTCACCAAGTTGCTTGTGTTGGATACCTTCAACATGCACGTATCCTTCAGTTTGACCATCCCCAACCTGTCGGTATCACAAGTCTTCCGCTCGGCACTCGACCACGAGGCATACTTGCTCTCTACGGATGGTGTGCTCTATAAGCTCCACGAAAAACCCATCAACCAGCAGATTGAAATCGTCATTCAGCGTGACCTTTTCTCCATTGCTCTTGGCCTTGCCAAACAGCACGCTTTGGACGCCAAATCCATCATGCGCATTAACAAAATCCATGCTGAGTACTTGTATAAGAAACAAGATTATGACAATTCCACCCAGAAATTTATTGACTGCTTGCCCTACTTTGTTGATGCGCCTACTGTGGCCGACGCATTGGCGGAAAACTTGGACGACTTTATAATCGACGTCATCACAAAGTTTAAAGAGGTATCGAATATCCACAATATGACAAAATTCCTTGCCAAAGTTTACGAGTTCCGCCTTGCTGACTGCGACCATTTGACGCTTTTGCTCTGCTGTTACTGTAAATTGAAGATGAAGGACGAATTGGATACTTTCATTGCCAACTTCGACTTGAGCGACGACAACAACAACTCATCCACCGAAAGACTTGACTTGAGCAAACTCAACTTCCCCTTGATTATCAACTTGTTCAAGGAGTGTGGCTACTACTCCCAGGTCACCTTGCTTTTGTATAAGCTCAACCATCCACACATGATCGTCGATATCCAGTTGAACGATTTAAAAGAGTACCCTGTCTGTTTATCCTACATCAAGACGCTACCTGTGAACGAACTACTTGGAATCCTAATTGATTTCCTGAAAAAATTGCTCGATGTCATGCCCTTAGAGACAACGAAACTCCTCATAGATGTGTTCACGGGGAAATACCGACCAGAAACCTCCCACGCGCTATTTGCACCCGAAGATAATCCCAAGAAGCTGGCTTCTGATACTGCAGCTGCTGAAAATGCCCCTTCTGAGTCGTACGTTTCTTCTTATAATACTATTCTCGGATATTTGGCCAGCCTGTTAAAACAAGATGTGGAGAAGGAAGCTACTCCGGAACAGCTCCAGGACCAATCTCCCACGTATCTTCCCCCACGTCCAAGCTTGGTTTACTCGTGCTTTATCGACCATGCCAGGGAGTTTGTTGTTTTTCTTGAGGCATGCCATGAGACTTTCGATAAATACCAGGGCAGTGCCCAGGAAAAAGAAGTCTTGATTTCGACCCTATTTGAAATGTACTCCTCTCTTTCGGCAGAACCAACGGACGAGAAAGAAGTCTGGTCGACTAAGGCCAGAAATTTTCTCGAGAACAACTTGGACTCCATTGATAAATCCAAGGCACTCTTAATCTCTCATATGTACGGGTTGAGAATCAGCGACGTGTTTGTCAAGGCTAAGGTTAAGAATTCGGAGGAAAACTCGTTTACATCTGCTCAAATGGCGGGTGATTTCCTGACTGCTCTTGACATCGTCCATAATTTTGGCGAAAACAAGCCCGTGCTTTACAAACAGATGCTCAAATTCATTGTGTCTTCAAAAGAGGTTTTTGCCAAAGCTTCCCAAAAGGACTTCCGGTACCTCCTTGATAATATCATGAAACATAAATTATCTACGCCCCTTGAGGTAATTAAGATCCTCAGCTCAAATGAAAAGTCATCTGTGGGTATAGTCAAGGACTTTTTGATCGACTACTTCAGCAGTGTCAACAGAGAGATCTCCAACAATGAGAAGCTCATCGAATTATACGAAAAGGAGTCAACACGCGATAGTGTCAAATTGACAGAACTTCAGTCGCAGCCGTTTGTTCTTCAGAACAACCTGTGTTCGACCTGTCAACTCCGGCTCGAGTTTCCACTAATCCATTTCAAGTGTAAGCATTCCTATCACCTGCGTTGTTTAGACGAGAATACCTACATTCCAGAAACTACTGGTTCTTCCACAGAACCCAAGTGTCCGTTGTGTACCAGTGACATTCAAAATGTGCAAAATATTAGAGACAAACAACTCCGGACAAAAACGGAGTATGACACGTTTAAGCTGAAACTTGATGAGTCCGACGACAAATTTAAGGTAATAAGCGAGTACTTGGGCCGCGGTGCTATGGAATATTGAGACTCGAGCAACTGTGATTGCTCACACCTCTCTTCTCAGAATGCATACCCCACATACATTCATCGACCAAATTCTAGTGCAAAGCTTTTTGCTGGGGAGCTATAGAATTTATAAGAGTGTGTTTGTTTTATTTTCTTCTATTTTTTTTTCTTTTGGAAAGACTCACAGTATGGCAATTATCCAGAGCATCAATTTCGTTTGGAAAGATGTGAAGCTGAGCTGGACCCACGCTCGCACCCGTGCACCATTTTTTGCAACCATTCTGAAACAACACTCACTCAAGCTGAGTCTCAGGTGTAGTCTCAGGCCAGACCCTCCAGATTGTATTTATATCATGACCCCTTCGGCAGGCTTTCATATTTTTGGTTTTCGATATTTTCAAGGTCAGTCAAAAGATTAACAAACAAATGAAGCTCGATAATCACAGAAAAATGTGCAGGGCATTGCGCCAGATCTTGAATCAGATCGAAGGGTGTCCCGAATCTAGCACTAGCAAATTTATGAGAGTCAGGAACCGTAAGAAAACGGATTCAGACTCGTCAAAATATGGCGTCTCTGTGGCGGTTTCCGTATTATGGCAATTTGTTAACGATGTCGATAAAGGTTTACGTGCTATGGAGAGTATGGGGTGTGAAGAAGAATTTCCTGTTTTCTCTATGATGAACGAAATGCTTTTTAATCAAAAAAAGTTCCGCGAAGTCATAACACGAATCATGAACACATACTACGGGTATATGAGTCTGGAAGCGTCGCTTCAGCATGATCCGCAAATTGTATTGTTGGGCCAATTGGTCGAGGCGCTTGCATTGTACATCAAAAAATCGAGGCATGAGGAAAATCTTCTGGAAGACGAAGCTTTTAGCAACACCATTGCATTGATGAAAATCAATCGGATTTTACAATTGAAGGACTTCAAGGTTTCAGAGTTGAATATGTATGGGGACTTTTCCATCGAGCGGGTGTATACAAATACTGAAACAAACATAACCAACAGTCTTGCTGCTGGCGACAGGGCTCGAGAGTTACAACAAATTGCTGCGGAAAAATTGGTAACAGTGAGAAGGATAAGAGCAGACATGAGTAAATGGCGAAATGTGCTCGAAATATTTGATCGGTGTTTCACAAACTTACTCTATACCAAACTAAGCTTTGCTGTATTTTGGAAAGATGCCCTCGCCAGTGAGAACTTTGGATATGCGGTGGAGAGCTATGCGGAAAAGTGTAGCAGGGAGCTCGAACAGTTTGAAAGCAACCCGGATGACATTTCTCGTGTGATGCAAAAGTTACGCGAAGCCGAACAAATGCTTTTAGAGATTGAAGAAAAAGCCACGAAGAAACTGCCTAGGTTTTTAACGGATGTGCGTGGCTTAAGTGAATTGGTCAATGAAACACCACCTTTGCTTGTATCAATGTGCCTCAAAGTGATTGGGACAAGATATAATAACTTGATTGGAGAAGTCAATTTACAAAAGTATAGGGCTTTGAGGCAGCTTTCTACTTCACAGACAGGCGCAAATAGTGAGAAAGCACCCCAGGTCAAGCGAAATCGGCTGATTTTCAGATCAGAGAAAGCAGAGAAAGCAGAGAAACCTTCGCTCGAAAAACATGCCCTTTCTAAGGTGTCTAAGGTTGCTGACATGTTCAAGTTCGGTGTGAGTGAAAGTCAGAAAAGAAGCCTGGTGAAGCGAACAAGGCCTCGGAGTTGTAACCATCAGGATATTGTGGATGAGTATGAGTGTACATTCTCGCAGACTTTGGCGATGCTTGAGAGGATCTAAGGGAGTGTGATAGTCGGGTGTGATAGTCGGGGTGTGATAGTCGGAGTGAGATGTAGGTGGGGATCACAATTTACACTACGTATTGAACAAATGCGATGTTTTGGGTCAGTAGTAGCAGCAAAAGGGTAGAGGCATCTATTATCAAACATGGTTGGAAATTAGGAAAAATCGGAAACAATCAATGAAGGTACCTACTCACGGTGCATAAAACACATTTCCAGGTGATATTGTGACATGTGAGAAAGGATTTTATTTAGAATGAGTAAAAAAATGAAATTAGTAATCATAATAATAATAATAATAATAATAATAATAATAATAAAACGAAAACATCCGAACACATCTGAAAAGAAGATTTGGCAGAATTTGTTCAAGCTCAAAAGGTCATATGAAGCAACATACCCTACGGGGTATCGGAAGCTCCACCAGTAAGCCCAACCACCAGCCCTAGTTTACGCAACCTTAATTGGTACGTCCACACTGTCCGCCGAGTTTATTGTTCCAGACGCCGAGAGGCTAATGGAGACAATGAGCTTCAACCTCTTCTGCATAGGCAAATGAAGAAGATGTTGGAACATACTAAGGTTCGGATAGGATGACGTGATCTACAGAGCGGCTAGAGTAAGTAGGAAGATATAGGGCTCGGGAGAGCTGGATAACTTCATTAATCCGTACTCTATCCAGATGTGTTTTCAGGTTTTTCTCTATTTTATATAGTTTTTGTGTCGTTCTTATAGCGGCGTCCTGTAATACAATTGTTTCTTTAAAAAAAAAAAACCGAAAGAAAAAGGTGATGCCATAAAAAATCCCTCGACCCAAAATATTAATCAAAATCCATAGAATCACATAAAAAAATGCCTGGTGGAAAAAAATGCCTGGTGGAAAAAAAAGTCGTATGGAACACACTAATTGTGTGGCCCATTGATTAACTGTGGCGACCGTCCTTCACCAAACCCGCACCAACCGGCACGAGACAACACCGGTAAGTTGCTGTCCAATGTCTTGTGACCTTTCATGCTTGCGAAGCACCCATGCAGACAGGTGAAGAAAAAGGGAAGGAAAAAATTGTCTCTGTTCTGACACACCTTCAATATTTATATCACACTCAGACTACTGGGCAGGTACAAAACCTTTTTTATCAGCACTTGTTCCGGCCCTAAGGCTTTTCAGGAAGTACTACTTGAATGATGAGACCATAACTAAGGCCATAAAGTAGCAATCAACTATAAACCTCTTCCACATTATAAAGCGTATAAGGATGATACCTATTGTGATATTAAAATAGGTAAATATTAATACTTTAAACAAAATACTCTAAACAATACTCTAAACAATACTCCAAACAATACTCTAAACATTCCCTAGAAATTTCCTAAAGAATTTAAAAATTCCCTAAAATTCCCTAAACAATACTCTAATATTTAACATTGACCAAAGCTTATCACGGCCCTTCCTGCCTTTAGGCCTTCCTCGTCAGGCACCTTTTTTTTCGCCTGCCTTCCCTCGCTCGCCCTCCAAATCTGTCTCGCCTTTTCCTTCCCCTACTCCCCCTTAGTCTCTTTTTAAGCGGTACATTATTTATTCAATTGTTTCAACAACAACCACCCACAAATAATATCTGGAAAATCATAGAGATAACCAAGCTCGTGCCACCCAAATCTATTCCAACCCATATATTCATAACTAAAGGTACTCCAACTAAAGTCCCAAGTTCACCTCCAACGTTCAAAAACGAAAAAATCACCCCTGACCCGTAACTATGTCTACTTCTTCTTCATCGTCCTCCGGAGTCCTGGCCCCTTCCCGTTCCTCCGTGTTATCTTTGCTTAACTGGGAAAACCCCGTCGCCACCGCCAAGGTTTTCGGCGCGATTTTGGCGGGGTTGATTTTGGTCAAGGTCAACGTCATTAACCTCTTGTTGGTCTTGGCTTACTATGGCCTTTTTGCCGCGGCTGCTGCCGAATACTCTGGCCGCGTCTTGACCGGCGAGGGGTTTGTCACCAAGTTTGCTGGTGCCAAGAAATCAAAGTCCGCCACCTTCAGAGATTCCGTGTTGCCTGCGTTGAGTGATGCTGCCGAGGCTTTTGAGGCGTGGGTATACAAGGTGGTTTTTGCCCAAGACATCGAGGCAACCTTGAAGGCCGGTGGTATCTCTTATGTGTTGAGCAAGTTGACCCTGTGGTTCTCGCTCTACTCGTTGATTGTCACTTCTGTCCTCTTGGCATTCTCTGTTCCTTACATCTACCAGAGCAACAAGAAGGAGATCGACGCTGCTGTTGCTGAATACTCCAAGCTCGCCAAGGACAAAACCTCCGAGTACACCGCTCTTGCCCAAGATAAGATTGCTCCTCAATTGGAGGCCTTGGCCAAGAAGACTGGCCCTGTTGGTTCTTTCATCCAATCTAAGCTCCCCACCAGAACTGCCGGCACTACCGTCGGCTCCCACGCCTACTCACCAACCTACTCCCCACACTCGGGTGCAAGTGCTGAGCCTTCGGTCGGAGTAACCACCGGTGCTACCAAATTCCCTGAGGTGCCATCGCACGTTTCGTCCACCGCGCCTAAATCCGTGACTGAAGCCGTGGATGCAACCATCGAGCCAAACTTGTAAGTACTGCCTGCAAGCGTTGAGTTAGTCTTATAGAGCCAAACGAGTCACCAGTCTAAGTCTCGTCTTGTTGGTTTATGCTAAGTTTGTTGTAATTTTCTTTTTTTTTTTTCCTTCTTTTTTTCCTGTAATTGGCGTCGTTGGTTTCGTATTCTGATTGTATAATAACTGATGTTTAATGCTGAAGCATGTGATCTATTGACAAGTCTCGGGTGTTGGAAGTCTCTCGAAGCACGCAATGTACTTGGAGCCGTTGTTTCTCTCGACCTTCTGACCTTCTTCGGTGGAGTTGGTCATGATTTCCACACACTGGTCCTGTTGCTCCCATTCCTTGGTTTTACGCTGGAACAATGGGTGTTCTTCCAAGTGCTTGACCATCCAATGATGGAGGTCCTCCACGTCAGTGATGGTGTAAACAATACCTCCCTCTTTCAACACGTAAGCGTACTCGGATAAAAGCGTATTGGTGATGATTCTGGCCTTGTGCTTTCTCTGTTTAAAGTGAGGGTCGGGGAAACAGAAGAACATCTTGGACAACTGGCCCTTGTGGAAAAAGTTGGGGGTGAACTTCATGGCATTACCCCGCAACACGGCGATGTTTTGGTACTGTTGTTGTTGCTTATGTTGTTCACGCAACGCGATGATTCTGTCTTCTACATATTGCGTCACTTGCACTCTGATTTCCATGCCCAAACACAATGTTTCCGGGAACGCGGTGGCGAGGTTGATGAGCAAACCACCGTATCCACAGCCTATATCAGCAATCTCGACGTTTTTCGTCATGTGGCCGGTGTTTTCGTCGAAATAGTGAGGATACAATTTGCCCCAGTTCATCATACTAGGTTCCTGAGGGTAGTCAAGACGGTGGTCGGAAAACGGGTTCGAGTGGGCCCTTTGTCTGTAAAAACGTTTCCGGGGCAAGTCCACTGCATCAGGCTCGGGGGTCGGCGTCTCGATTCTAGCATGTTTGAGCACTTTGCGTGTTTCCTCCTTCTTATCTCTGTAGGCCTTTCTCTTAGACTCTGCCTCTCTCTGCTCGCGCAACTGCGTTTCTTTATCCTTGACCACGGTGGAAGGGGTCACTGGTTTAGCCATGATCAATTTTTACAAGAATTAAAGTGAAGAAAATGAATAATCAGATATTTTGTTCTGTCTGGTTGGTGGTTACCTTTTCAACACGTGAGGCCAGATAATGATAACTGAACAATAATGCCTCCAGTGTCGCATCTTGACTGTGCGAGAAGAGAAAATCCGGCACGCGAGATGAGCATTGAGCATCTCCCAGCCAAACCTCCCAGCTAAGTACTTGGGAGGGAAGAAAATGGTGAAATAGAATTGGTTGGAATTTTCAGAACAATGATGGTAATTATAAGGCTGTTTTTATTTGCACCTGGTGGTGTTGGCCTTTTTTTTAAACAGATATTTGTTCTTTTTGGGTCATGGTGGTCAAACATGTAGAATCACACTCTAACCTCGGACCCAGACAACTCTTGTTATCCCATCACAAGTATCTAGAAGATTTAGAAGATTTAGAAGACCTAGAAGGCAACTATATGTTTTAGTGATACATTTGGTTTAGTTCCCTGTATACGATCTGGTGAATACTTTTATTTGGGTATCCAAAACTAGAGAACATACCCTTTGTCTGTTGTATTGATTCAAGGTCCTTGATCAATTTCGCAGCCACATGGGCTCTTGAAAATGCACACTTGTAAAAGTGCCAATAAGGAAATGAGGGTTCCATGTTACAATATTTCTTTTCTTTTCTTTTCTTTTCATTCTTTTCACTTCTTTTCTTTTCATTTCTTTTCTTTTCATTCTTTTCATTTCTTTTCACTTCTTTTCTCTGCTTCTTTATTTGTAACATCATTTGCAATATATAGGTCATTATGGTGAACTATACACTCGATGCTGGTAAACAAGGACAATCGTATTTAGAGGTTATTGATATCCCACTACACTTGAACAAGCTCTTTATTCTAACACTTGTAAGCAAATATTAGTATTCTTGTTGTTTAAAAACCACTTTTCTTGTTGCACAGAAATAGACTCTAACCTAAAAAGGGGCCTGTCTTCACTGCTATTTACAATACCAACAGCTCCATAAGTAGTAGTAGGTCAATTCACTTGATTCCGGTGTCAGGCGCTAACCTCTCAAAGCTACCCATTATGAGGTAAAAAGGTTCCAATCCCACTTCTTTTGTAATTACCTGTGAAGTCAAAACAAAGTAACCCCCATACACTAATCACGTCTTTTGTTAAGCCTTCGCCTAAACCTGAATCTACAGAAACGGAACTTCTCGGCCGTCGTGTAATATATTCAATCTTTTTTGCCCTGGGGGTTCGGGTTCCGCAGCACAGAACCATCCAATAGCATATATATGTGCCTATGTACAAGCTGCTATTACTGCTCAGAAGCATCTTTCTCAGTCTCACCCTCGGACTTCTCTCCACCACCAAGATCCTTTTCTCTCTGGCCAACAGTCAAATAAAGCATTGTTCCCGTGGACTCCAAGGTGCGCACCAAGCCGGCTCCAGCCAAAACGGTCAACAAACCAGCCAACTGGCCCTGTAACTGGTCCTTTGTTGGCAACGTCTTGAACTCCTCCACCTGCGATGGCTTATAGACACTGGATTCGATACGTGCACCAATCAAGAAAAGCTTCTCACCTGCCTGCTTCAACACCTTCATCACCAGAGCCACCACGGATGGGTCACATTGTGGAATAGTGATGACGGCTGTAGGACCATTGAGCAAAGGTGCTAATGGGTGTTCAACCTTCTTATTCTTCAAGGTGTTTTTGTGTAACGCAGGGTCTGCCTCGTGTGCCGACCGCAAGTAAACGTTGTACAAGTTGTTCCGCACGTACGTCAACTTGACTCCCAACTTCTTGAAGTCATTTCTAACCTTCAAGGTATCATTTTTCAATAAGTTATTGTGGTGCACGTACAACACAATTTCGTTGGTGTCGTTCAAGTGCTTATAGTAATCAACCAAAAACGTCTTTCTCAGAAGCACGTGCTTGGTGGTTTTTCTGCTCAAATCCACCACAGATTGGCTTTCTGTCTGTTGATGCTGCTGCTGCTGCTGCTGCTGCTGATGTAAAGCTCCAGACTTTGTTGAGAAACACTGCCATGAAGAAATGGGCGACACGGTTCTGAGTCCTTTAAAGCCAAGGCTTCCGCCTGCTGTGAATCGGCTTGGCACCAAGGCCAATCTATTGAGGAGGATCCGCATGATGTTTTAGAGAGCCTGATTCTGGGGCAGTGAAATTTTCTCACTGGAGAGCTTTTTTTTCCTGGGACCAGTGTTGGTGAGGTATTGGAGTGAGCACGACCCGGTGTAGGGCCATGACACATGTATGATAAGAATCACAGATTTTATGACATGGTTTGATTTTTTTTACGGAAAATAGGTTTTTCAAGGAGTCCCATTTCTTTTGTTTTGAATTGTCTTGGATGTTTTTTTGTTACGGTGGTTTATTGACAGATTGTTATGGATGGCTCTATGGGGTGGGCTGAGGCCACTGAGTGCGAGATTCGACAAGCCCATGAAAGATTTTACTTCTCATTTAAGAAGGTTGAGGTGAAAGGAAAAAGGCCCAGGTGTCAAAAAGAAGGTTTCACTGCAATGGTGGGATTTTTTCTTCGGTTATTTGAATTTGTGGGGAAACTCTTTGGACTGTAAATGTTCATATCTGCAGGGCTAGACTATATACCAAATTTCCAGTGATAATGGCATGATTATGTTCGAAATTTTGTGACCCACGAATATGAACTAAGCTACTTTAATTGAAGATTATCTTTGGTGAGTCAAGCTTGTTAAAATTCTTTTAACAGACTTGCTCGAAAAGTTCTTTTAATTTTCGTCACATTAATAATGAAGATACTTGGAAGTGGCCTAAATGTTTGGATAATCATGAAAATCTCTTAAAAAGTACACAACGCAACTTTTTGAAAATGTGATTAAAAATAATCTCCTTTGTAAAGATCCCACGTAAACACAAAATTAGAACCCTTCAAATATTATATCACATCTACCCTTACACTGAATGCAAAAAAGACCGTCCAACCATAATTATTATCCATTCAGTGGATATTCATTGGGCCTACCTCGCGAATGGACCTCATCAGTGGGGCCAACTTTTCTCATAACCCAAACAGTAGTGCTGTTTAAAACAACCATAGTAAAGTTCTATTAAATGGATTTAAATCAAAAACTTTCAATATACGTTTAATAAAAATCTCCCTCTTTTCGCTTTCGTTTCGTTTCGTCTTGTTGTTCTTGTTCTTTTTTTTTTGCAGTCAATGCTGATAGAAAACCAGTACACCCCGTGGCCATCTCTCCCACCACCAATCATCTGTTGGGATGGCGTGTTTAAGTTGTGGTAATCCCCTCAAAGCGGCCCCCAAACTTCGGCTTTCTTCTCATATACCAATTCCAATGAGTAAACAAGGACTCTCTGACTTTTTGTCCTCACTCCAAGAGGCTGCTGGAGGCACACATACATCGCCTGACAACAGATCAGTCAAGAAACAAAAGACTCCTGCAAGTCTACTGGATTCTTCCAGACTAGGCAACTCTTCGTCCTTCGGGTACACGGAAATCAACAAGTTCGAGCACTGTGCCCGTTCTCTCCAGAAAAGTATTCGTACTATTGTTGACGAGGCTCCCACTTTGGCCCAACTTAAAGGGTTTGCCTCAGATGATTCAGTAGACAATTTCGCTAAGCTGGAGGCAAAGATCAACCCTCTTCTTCGCCTAGTATCGAAGCTCAAATCACTCTACTTGTCACTGCAACTTCCTCTTTTTGACAATATCTTGGAAAATAACGTGGAAGTCAATGAGGCCAACTTAGGCCCAGACCTAGCACCGAAAAAGGCCAAAAAACCGCTGAAGAAGGAGCCCCAGGAAGACGAGTCTAATCAAATCAAGGGCTTGCCGCCGCTTCCGAAAATCAAGAACCCGGATTTGCGTCTGAGAGTTTTCCAGCACAAATCTACATGTGCCAACAAGACCTATCTTAACGAAGACGAAATTGTATTGACGCACAATGAGCGAATCGAGTTTTTGGGTGATTCCGTCATGAATACTATTGTAACGGTCATCATATATTCGAAGTTCCCCACTGCAAATGAAGGCCAGCTTTCGCAAATCCGGTCTTCGCTAGTAAGTAATAAGGTTCTTGCGGAATTTTCCGTGGCGTATGGTTTCGATAAAAAGTTACGGTGCAATATTGACGAGGAAGCACTCAAAACAGGCAAACAAAAGGTGTTTGCTGATGTTTTCGAGGCTTATGTCGGAGCTCTTGTCATGGAGCGCGGATACGACCTAAAGGAAATAGAGGAATGGCTCTCTGCCCTCATGGCGAACAAAATGGCCATCGCAGGCAAAGAGCACAAGACAAAGCCCATCAACAAGGAGGCAAAGACTGATCTCTATTCTTTGATCGGAACAGCGGCTTTGCACCCCGTGTATAAAGTCACGGAGAATGGCAATGGAATCAACGCCCCATTCAAAGTGCAATGCTTGATGGAAGATGTCGTGTTGGGAGAAGGTGAAGCCCCCAGTCTCAAAGACGCCGGGCTCAGGGCCGCGATGTCTGCACTCAAAAACAAGGCCATGTTGGAGAAATTCGGTCGTAGGCGACTTGAAACGGACCGCACAATTTCTGAGGTCAAATCAGCAGACAACAATAGCAATGGAAATGGTAGTAGGGGAGCCGAGTCGGGAACCCAGTTCCCATTGGTTGCAGATAAACTGGTGCTTCCAAATAAGTTTGCCAAAAACGAGGCCTACGCTTATTTCGGCAAGAACCTTGGAATCTCCCCTGAATATAAAATAGTGTTTGAGGATGAAAACAACCGCTACAAGGCGGAGTTGAAGGTCAAGGAGGTGGTTGTGTCTGTTGCTTACGATGCCTCGAAGAAAAATGCAATGTCTAGAGCTGCGTCTGTTGTCTTGGAGAACAAGCATTTGCTCAATGATATTGTCAGTTTGGTTAACTGAGAGGGGCTTTTGAGAATAGATAATGCTGAAATGAAAGAAAGAGAATCATGTAAATGTACTACCAAGTTGTTATTTCATTACAGTAATTTAGGTTCCGTTGGGGCAAGGAATTACCACACAGGAGTTTGCTTGTTCTTATCAAATCTACTCAAGGGGAAGGAGACCCAGGTTTGTTAGAGCTCAAATTTGTCTTTTAAATATTCTTTTTGACTTTAGCGACTGAATTAGACCAACAACAATCTTGAAAAATGCCAAGGAAGTGCACTTGTGGGCTCCAGGATTATTGCATGGACACTTATTTCTTCTACCTATATACTATTACTATTTTGGATCGGAAAATAGGATCCGCAGGTACGTCATCACATTGAGGTCAAAAAGAGCCCAATATTTAGCAAGGCTCTAGAAAACAAATTCATTTTGAGAAATGAAAGAGATGCGTGGATCGTCTAAACCTATGCTAACAGCACTATGTTGGAAAGTTAGAATTTAAATAGGAGCTAGGGCTCGCTCTGGAAACCATCGTCTCAAGCTGGCAACTAATAATTTTATTACATACCTGTGGATCTTGTTCTGGACCATAGAGAGTGACCAATTTTTTTTTTAAAGAAACAATTGTATTACAGGACGCCTCTATAGAAATGACACAAAAACTATAAAAATATAGAGAAAAACCTGAAAACACATCTGGATAAAGTACGGAGTAATGAAGTTATCCGACTCTAATGCATTGGAACATATCATTCATAATTTAAATGGTGAAGAGCTTTAAGATCCTTTAGCTTTTTCCAATCAAATTCATGAAGAGTTTTCCAAAACTTCTTCCAGCGGCGCTTGCCTCGAACCTCCCGACATAAGTCTAAAACATGCTGAGGCATCACAGGCGGAAGTGCTGCTTGTTTCTTCTTACTCAAAGAAGTGAAATTGCTAGGATCACATTGGTTTTTTTCCTCATCTGTTGAAAAAAACCATTCTCCCTCCTCGATGAAACCTCATATAAAGGAAAAAGACCATTTTTTCACATGAAGGGAAACATCTTCGGGCGAACTCTTTGGGGTCTCTGGCAGGCTGTACTTCATTCTCATCTTAAAAGTTTTGGACCTTTCAAGCTCTAAATTTGAGTAAAAAACAGCCAGAAACAGTTTCTTGTAACAAAATTAATTCAAAACTTGACAAAAATTCAGCAGAAAAGCCAAATTGCCATGTTTACTATTTAAACTTATACATTTTGGTGTATAAATCCTTGGATAGTTTTCATCACAACAAGGCAACTTGTCCGAGTGGTTAAGGAGAAAGATTAGAAATCTTTTGGGCTTTGCCCGCGCAGGTTCGAATCCTGCAGTTGTCGTTATTTTTTGATTTTTCTAACATCTCGTTTTTTAAGCAAGAGCCCTTTTTACCCCTTTCTTCTCTTCTAATTTGTGGGTGTTTTTTTACGATTTCATTAACTTCAGTCATCACACTCATTACCTCCCCTGCGGGCCCAAAACTACCTCCGGCCATCGCGCAGATAAAGAATGCGAGGTTTTCACGAAAAAAAAGCCCATTACGACCGGCATATAGCAAGGCCATCTCACGGTGCTCTTCTGTAATAAAAATTCTGATTTTATTCAGATACACCATAGAATTTCATTTGGTTTTAACAAAAATAGAAAAAAAAAACAATCAAAATGCAAGTGGCTAAGTTGGCAGTTCATCAAGACGATGCTGAAATATTGCTCAAAGAGAGAAATAAGCTTGACCAGGTGGTGATGGACAAATACAGAACCGCAGGCAGCATCTCACAGACCACTCTTAAATATGTGATTCAGCTCATCAATGACTCCTATCACCTTCACAAGACTGAAAGACCCTACTCCTCGGAGGAGCTTTGCATATTAGGTGACTCGATGATGGTCAAGTTGCTTGGAAACTGTTACAATAACAGCGAGAAAGTCAGGGAAAAGGGTATTGCCCACCCGGTGACCATCGAGGTTAATGAGTTTGTTACTAACGTGTCACCAGAGTTGGACCAGAAATCCGAGCTGCTCATATTCCAAGCTGGAGACATTGTCACCATTTCTCTTGGTGCTCAGATCGACGGATACACTGCTTTGGTGTCTCACACTCTCGTCATTTACCCTCCTGGTGTCATGATCGACAACGAGTTGAAGCCAGAAGGCCCTCTACTTGGCAGCAAGGCCGACGCCATTGTCGCATGTAACATTGCTACCAAGACTGTGATTGCCCTTTTGGGCCTTGCATTGCACCCGGAGAAGATTGCATGGATTCCCGAGTTGCTGAATGGTACAAACGTCATCACTGGAACTACCATCAGACAAGTTGTCGACAGAATCGCTGCGTCATTTGGATGTGTGGTTGTGCCCGGCTCCAAGGTGAGAAGAGTCAGACGGTTTTTGGCAGGCCAGGCCGAAGGTGTGGTTGCTGAGAGAGATTTCAAGGGTGTTGTTTGGGACGAGAGTGACCAGGAGGAAGACCTCCTTAAGAAGGCTGCCGGTTCCGAATTGATTGTGCACGACAAGAAGAAAGCCGAGTCTACCAACGTGTCAAGTGCTATCCCTACAGATGAGTTTATTGTTGAGGCTGGTGAGGCTTACAACATCGACTTGAGATTCTGCGGAATGTCGGACTTTGAAGAAAAGGGTCTTATAACCTTGCAAGAAGTTGAGGCCAGCAAGCCCACCATATATATCAGAGACTTTGCCGTTACTCACTACTTGAAGTTGAACAGTGCCAGAGAGTTGCTTGCCCTTGTCGACAAGGATTTTTCCGTGTATCCATTCAAGTTGTCGCACACTTGTGACTCCTTCCCCGTGGACTATGAACAAGGTGACATTGTTGGTCAACTTGGTGCCATCAAGAAGGAAATCGTCAGACGTAAACTCGGATTGAACGAGTTGGCCAACAGATACTTGGCCAGACCAAAGCCCGTGCAGATGGTCAAGCATGTGCCATTCAGCAAGATCTTGACTACTTCCAACCCTACTGGAAGGCACGGTATTGACAGCTCGAAGTTGACCTTGCCAGGAAAAGAGGTTCCACTTCCAGCTTTGGGAATCAGTGCATTGAAGTTGAAGTCGCTCTTGAAATTCGGTACTGCTGCCACTTCTGTTGCCAGAGAGGCCACCACCATCTTGTTGAATGATGCCAAGAAGGAGGTTGTGAGATTGACTGGAGGCGACCATTCGGCCAGACCATCGTGGGTCCACTCGAAATACCAAGTTTCCAGTGATATCATGAGTTTGATGAGCTCCTTAGACAATTTGAACTACACGGTTAAGGAGGTGCAGCCACTCAAGTTGAACACCACCATTTTGCATTTGGAGGAGACCATGCAACTTGACTAAATTTGCTGAAGAAAGTAAGTACTAATAAACTTGAGAAAGTTATTTTCCGAGTTGAAGGGTGAGACGTATCTGCCTGTCAACTCTTTAATTTCTGTAGAGAAATAGTTTTGCATGAATATTTTTTTTTCTTTTCTTTCATCTTTATCGCTGTATCTTGATGCTCTTAATCTTGGTCATTTTTACCAGAAAATGTTTTATTGACTGGAAATGGATATGCACAGCGGCGCGCTTTCAAGTTTCCGCTTTCCAGGAAAGTGGGGCGGTACCTGCCGGTGAAAGCCACCCCGAAAATTTATCCACCGACTGAGATTCAACCAAAGGAAACAATCAAGCAAAAACCTAAGCAATAAACCAAGCAAAGAATTAAGCCAAAAAAAAAAAAAAAACAGCCAAAAAAAAACAACAATAGAGAGAACAACTCAAATATTCTTGGTGCTGAGGTGCATAAGTCAACGCACAACAGTCAGTGCCCATCGGGTACAAGGCTCTATTCTCAAGACCGTGAACGAATGATCTGCAAATTAGACGTCAACCCTTGTTCTCACCACACGCGGTAAGCATAGAGGAATGTAAATCAAAACAAACATAAACAAATGGCAAAGTTTAGGAAAGAAAAGAAACCAGACCTTCAAATACCGTGACTTAATCCAGTTTCGGAAATAACACAAGAATTAAATAGGGCACCCTAAAGCAATGTGGTCGTTGGCCAATCGAAGAAGTGTTCATTGCAGAAACAAAGGCCCGAGTCACGTGATGCTGGTTGCACCAAACGGGGTTCACCGATTTTAGTTGTGATGTTTTGGGAAAAAGAGGGGAAATCCCCCTATAACAAAGTACACCAGTGTAAAAGCAAGGAGTCCACTTTGAAATCAAAAAGCACGAAATAACAAATAACAAACGTTGATCCATTGTGACTTGGAAAACGTATATTTTTTTCTGTCTCTCTTTTTTTCTCCCTTTTTTTCTGCCTCTCTTTCTTGTTATCAACAATGTATTATTAATGTATTATTCTCCCTGTTCTTCCCAAGGCTGGGGTTTCACATTTTCCCGCACGCGTGAAACGCCTTGCTCTGGAATTACATGAGGCAACAAAATATCGCGCACCCAAAAATAAATGTCGTGTCATGAGAGGAAAAATGTCGCAGGCGTTTAGGCTACACTGAGGCGGGACCAGCCTGCAGAGAACCACCCGGCGAGCCCCCTTCACTCAACTGCCTCCCTTGGGTTTCAAACAGACTCTTCCTCTTTTTCGTCTTGGTATCTGAAAACGAACCTTTACACCTAACCCAACAAGTATGTAACAATTGCTTCATTGAGTCAGAACTTTTAGAATGTCAAGATCCGTGAACCTCTAGTCCAGGCTGTTATCCCCTTCTATAATGTCTGTATCGCTCTTAGTGCTGATGCTCGAGATTTCCGTGGTCCTATTTTATACGCCATATCCCGAAATGGAAAAAAAAAAAGAGAAAAAAAAAAACAACAGAAGGAAAATTCAATGGAGGCATAATAGAATTACGTGAATTCAAGACCAGCGCTTACACTGTGGGTTTTCAAAGAGCTTTGGAAAACAGGGGGTTTCAAACGGCATTTTTTGGGGTTGGATCGCTTAGTCTAATCAGAGGCGTGTTTTGATGGATCGTTTTGTCCACGCATTTGGCCCACGATCCTAAAGATGCTGCCGTTTCTTCCGAGCAATCGCAATCTCGGCGCGCCACCCGCTGTGCTCAATATTCTGCCGCTTTCGTGATGCAAACCCTTTAATTTCCGAGTTTCGTCAAAAATCCCGAGCTCAAGAATTCATCATAGTGCCGATGAAAATCGAAGTAAACAGGAAAATCCGCAAGTCTTTTCCATTCCACTTTCTTCTTTTGTTTGGTCTAAATGTGACTTTGCGGGTGAACCCGCATTTTGATTGCAAAGCCAGGTGACATCATACAACACCAGTGCACCACGACAGTCGCGGAAGTCAGACACGACCTACTCCGTTATTGTCGAGTTTTTTTTTTCTTGCTGGATTAGCGCCGCCTCATACGCCTGGACATAACTGACGAATAGTCTCTCTACAGTTCTATATTTATATCCCAACACCCCAATACTAACATCAATAAGAAATGCCTGCCTCCCGTGAAGACTCCGTCTACCTCGCCAAATTGGCTGAACAAGCCGAACGTTATGAAGAAATGGTCGAAAACATGAAAGCTGTTGCTTCTTCTGGACAAGAGTTGTCCGTTGAGGAACGTAACTTGTTGTCTGTTGCTTACAAGAATGTTATTGGTGCTCGCCGTGCTTCTTGGAGAATTGTTTCCTCAATTGAACAAAAAGAAGAAGTCAAGGGAAACGAACAACAAGTTTCTTTGATTAGAGAATACCGTGCTAAGATCGAGGCTGAATTGACCAAGATCTGCGAGGACATCTTGTCTGTCTTGACCGACCACTTGATCACCTCTGCTCAAACCGGTGAATCCAAGGTTTTCTATTACAAGATGAAGGGTGACTACCACCGTTACTTGGCCGAATTTGCTATCTCCGAGAAGAGAAAGGGTGCCGCTGACTTGTCCTTAGAAGCTTACAAATCCGCTTCTGATGTTGCTGTCACCGAGTTGCCACCAACTCATCCAATCAGATTGGGTTTGGCATTGAACTTCTCTGTGTTCTACTACGAAATCTTGAACTCTCCTGACAGAGCTTGCCACTTGGCCAAGCAAGCGTTTGATGACGCTGTTGCTGACTTGGAAACCTTGTCGGAAGATTCTTACAAGGACTCCACATTGATCATGCAATTGTTGAGGGATAACTTGACTTTGTGGACTGACTTGTCCGAGGCACCTGCACAACAAGAGGAGCAAGAAGCACAAGCCAGCGAGGCTAAGCCTGAGGAAGAATAGATAGCTTTGGAATAATGGTATATCTCTAATCTGTCATGGTCCATCCGAAGAAATTCCTCAAGCCTCGACTATTTGTCTTTATTCACTTCTACTTGTCTGCTGTAACCCACCATCTTGAATTTCTCTCATGCCTCCATTTGTATCTGAGATTTCGAATGTGAAATGAAAAAATGGATTTGCTGTCCAATAAATGAAAAAAATAAAAAGAATTGAAAAAGGTAAAGTGTAGCTGAGAATATCGATTCCAATGAATAACGAATGTGAGAAAAGACTACCAATTACTTTCTATTGATGAACTTGTAGTACAAGCGCCATCAGCTTTAAACCTATGTATAATTGTTGTTTGCCTGGAACAGGCAATGAAGTAAACTTGATCGTTGGCCAGTTAGAAAATTTCTGTTCACGCGCGTATATAAGGGGGAGGCTGTGATCTCACCCGAGCAAGCAAGCTAAGAAAAATTGCTCAAAACATGGGAAAAGAGGGAATTCAAAAAAAATCAATGTTATCAAAATACTGAGTTTTGGGAGCTTCGAATTTGCAATTCTTTATCTTACTCATAATTCCGGAGTGGTTATATGTTCCATTTGGTGAACGGGATGTTGGAAACTCGGGTTCTGAACTTGGCATGGACTCGCTTGTGTGCCAGCTATCCTCCCACCACCACCTGCCACGCCACCGGCCCTACGCCCCCAACCACGCGCCCGAATACCCACTTGATTGCTTCCACCAAACCAGGTTCGTAACTTTTACTAAATTGGGCCAAACACAGCTCTATCATGTGAACAACGCCGTTGGCGTTTAAGCGCAGAATTCACACCGTTTCTGTGGCAATAAATTTCTATTTCTCGCGCTGATAGAGCAGGGCCGAACTGTCTTGTTGGGGGTAGTTCTTTTTTTTGTTACAGGACCAAAACGTGACACAAAAAACAATGTTGAAAAGCAAGAGACAAATAAACAAAAACAAAACAAGTTAAAAAAAAGACTACTTTCCGAAAGTTCGAATTAGTCTGTTAGTATAGAAAACATACCTTTTCTTTGGCTCAGTGGGACTGGGGACTTGGGATCCAGCGTCTAATTCAAGCGGTCTTCACGCAAGAAGCGGGAGTGGCTGCAAAAACAAAGACCCAGAAAAAAACAACAAATACCCAACATAAGAGGACAACCAAAAATATTGACTGGTTTTCTTTTTCATCGCATCGCCGGGGAATGAAAGACAAAAAAAAAGGGTTACGACATGGGCGAATTCCATGTATATGGGGTCGGCGGCGTAACGGGATCACATGTGTTGAGGGCGAATGGGTGTGCTCGGGGGCTGGTTGTGTGCGGTCCAGTGTGGTGTGCGGTCCAGTGTGGTTTGCGGTCCATGTGTGTCATTTCAGTTAGGGCGAGCTGGGGACACACAAGGCTGGCTGAACCCACAGGGCCCGCTCGGCATTGGGGGCAGTGAGCACGCGTGGAGTCTCACCTGCACAGAACCCGCGCGCCAATATCATTTCTTTCGGGCGTCTGAGGCTTTCGTCAACAGTGTCGGGTTGAGAGGAGTGCACCAAACAAGGGGAAGGAAAAAACATACCACAACAACTTTTTCAGTTGCCCATAGGTCCCCATAACCCTATAGTCAAACGATCAAATTTACCACAAAACACAATCAAGCCCAATCTTAAACCTAACAAAAAACATCATGCCTGAACCTGTTGGGATTGCTAATTTGCCCAACCAAAGATACAAGATCGTCTCCCATAGGGGTGGTACCTTCACGTTGATGGTGGCAGGCGAATCTGGTTTGGGGAAAACAACATTTGTCAATACGCTTTTCCAGACTGTGTTGAAACAGCACGAGGATCCCGAAACAAGACACAACAAGTTCACTTCGGCACACCAGACGGTGGACATTTCGATTGTCCGTGCCATTTTAGAAGAAAAGAACTTCAAGATCCGGTTGAACGTGATCGATACTCCCGGATTTGGAAACAATGTCAACAACGTTGACTCGTGGTCGCCTATAATCGACTTCATTGACGACCAGCACGACTCTTACGTGAAGCAAGAGAAGCAGCCCCTGAGATCCGATAAGAAGGACTTGCGTGTACACGCGTGTTTATACTTCATTCGCCCAACCGGACACTCGTTGAAGCCCTTGGATATCGAGATCATGAAGCGGTTGTCGACGAGGGTGAACTTGATCCCGGTCATTGCCAAGTCCGATACATTGGCACCAAACGAATTGGAGTTGTTTAAGTCGCGTATAAGAGAGGTTATTGAAGCCCAAGACATAAATATCTACACGCCTCCATTGGACATGGATGATCCGGCTGCTGCAGAGCACTCCAAACAGCTAATTGAGGCCATGCCATTCGCAGTCATTGGTTCCGATGATGAAGTAGAACTCTCTCCTGGCAACTTTGTCAGGGGAAGAAAGTACCCTTGGGGAGTTGTTGAGGTGGAGAACGAGAAACACTGTGATTTCAAGAAATTGCGTTCGCTCTTGTTGAGAACCAACATGTTGGACTTGGTCTTGCTGACCAACGAGATCCATTTCGAGACGTACCGTTCGTTGAAGTTGGGCACGTTGAACAAAGAAGGCGGGTCCGACAGTGCTGACGAAGCAGGTGTCTTGAAGAAACCAAGAAGATTGCACAATCCAAAGTTCAAGGAAGAAGAAGAGGCATTGAAGAAGTTCTTCACCGAGCAGGTAAAGGCGGAGGAGCAAAGATTTAGACAATGGGAGACTAACATTGTGAACGAGAGAAACCGGTTGAACCAGGACTTGGAAGACATGCAATCCAAGTTGAAGGCTTTGGAGGAGCAAGTCAAGAAGTTGCAGTTGCACAAGAGGTAGATAATGTGTAGAAAGCTCCTGAGTGCAAAAGCTAAGCAGAAGAAGTAATAAGTGACATATTTTAGGAAGTTTTGAAAAGAATAAAAAGAATAAAACGAGATAAAAGTTGGAATCCTTGTTCTGCAGCATTATGTAGTCTCCCCTTTCAATATTCTCGTATACTTTAGATTTCTGCACATCATGAAAATTTCAAGTGTTCTGGCTATTGTGGTGTAGATACAGTAGTGGCCTGTGGTTATATGGTGGTAGCAAAAGGGGTTTGTTGGTGAATGTGTAAAGATCTTGGGTACTCTGGGTAGTTTTTCTCAAAGCTCACAATATTTGAATGTGTTTGGGTTAGATTAGGTAAAAGATGACTGGACGGAAAAGTTTAGTTAACTACAAGGAATTAATATTTCTTGTATTCTATTTCTTGTATTCTATTCCTCATAAACAAGAATTTGATATATCACTACGGGGAAAACAAAATCCGATAAGCTTAGAAGCCAGGCAATGAGAGAGAGACTTTTCCTAATCTCTCGCCTTCTCCTTATATTATCACTTTTTTTGGCTTTTTCAAGTATCCAGCACATTATTCAAATGGATGTTCAGGCAATATTGAAGTGCAATGGTTGAAATCTCCTACATGAGGCGGGGAAAGTTTAAAAAGACCAACTATATTAGCATTCAAATTAAGGTTGTGCAATTGTTCGTAAGTGGTGAATAATGGTACATAAGATGACGTATTATCAAAGCATTTTAAAGAAGTATTTGAATTTAAGTATGAGCAAAAGGAGAAAATATAGAAAGCAGAAAGCAGAAAGCAGAAAGCATCTTAGCAATATTTATAAGTTGTAAAAATTCAGATGTTGAAACATGTTGGAAGTGAGACAAAGCGAGGAAGCACTGGCCAGAAAAGTCAGCCAAGGCCCTCACATCAGAAAACGCACTTGGTATTCTTCCTCTACTTCTTCTTCTTTTCTTCTTCTTCTTCTAATTTTATCTTCTTTTACGTAATAACACAGACTTCTACGACGTAGATATACTCAGAGAGAGATCAGCCATACCATCGGGAATGAAATATAGTTATGGCCAAAGGGACCCATATCGAAAGTCCTGGGTGTGCCAATTCCCAGGTTGCTGTGTTTCTATAGATCGGTAGAAAACAAGGAAGATTGGCACCAGAATTAGTCAAGGGATATTCATTTTAAAGCAATGGTAAGAAATAATAACGAAAAAAAAAAAAAAACAGAAGAAGGAATTTCATGAGGCCAAACTTATTCGTTCTTGCTACATGTACGTTTCCACGGAGCCTAATATGTGTTAGCCCCATGTTAGATGGGGATATCTTTAAGTAGTATAAACTTTGAGTACCTATTTGAATACTGCTAATGCAGCAACATTTGAATTTACTTTGGTAGTTTTAAGAGAAAAACACCTCTTCCAAGAATATCTGGTTGCACTCTGCCACATTTTCCTCAGAAAATACCGACCCAAATGGCTCACATCAAGTTCAATCAACCATGACATGGAAGTGTTAAAAGATAGAAATACATATTTATTATATTGAGACCTGAGAAATTGGGAGCACTCGAAAATTTCAGAAAACAGCGGTATAAGGTCTGTGATGTGATCAGAAATCTATGTCTTATGAATCAAAGTATTTTGCAACCATGGTGTTTACGCACTCAGTTCCATCCCGAGTGGGCAGCAACTATTTAAAACTACATGAACATCTCAACATCAAACTTTCCTGAAACCAAAATTACGTGGGTTTTACCTTGGGTTTTACCCTGGGTTTTACCCTGGGTTTTACCTTGAGGTTTAGTAAGAGAAATGTATATGGCTGGAAGTAATCTTTGTTATACATCTAGTGTCTTTATTGTTGCATTGTTCATGCCATCCAATCCAAAGCTCTGCAGTACAGAGGCTTTCGAGATCTATATGACAGGTATGATGGTTACCCTGTATCTTACTTATATTCTATAAATCTTTGAATAAAAGGCCAAGAATGAGTATTGAAGAAAGAAAAACAAAACAAAACAAAACAAAACAAAATCAACTAAAGTTTCACTCCTTCAAACCTCACAGGCCTACGTATTCCATGTATTACTAATTGAGGCTGTCCGCTAGAGCTCTTGATCGAGTGTGTGCAAGGATCGAGTAATTTTCGTTTTTTTTTTTTTACTTCTCGAATTTCTAATAACCACATTCCGAAACCATGGCTGACCACTCATTTCCAAATTGATCTAATTGAAAAATGCACAAGTTTCTTACTTGTATAAATGATAGAAATTCTTGCATACAAAAATTAGACCTGCAAATTGCGACGTAAAGCTTCATGAGAACTTCAACATAATGCACTACTTTTTTTTGAAAGATCCAATAAATTTCCATTAGTCCATTACTCTAAGATGTCAATATAGCGGTAAGAGTGATATCTGTAGTAGAAAAGGTCTGTTTAATGGTTTAAAAGTCTACGAAAATATAAAAATACCCGAGTTTTTCTGGCATCTGTCGACTTTCAGCCCGCTGGGGTGGCTTGAATCTTTTCCACTAATGAAGTTTGAGGGAGGGGAGATCCTCTCTTTGAAAAATGAAAGCAATCATCTTTTGCATTCACTACTGACGTGTATTTGAAAGACTTACATGGCAAATAATCCTGTTAGTTTCCAGATGCTTTGGAAACACCGCAACTTCTTTTCGGCAAAGCTGTCTAAGGTTAAGCACTTGGGCCATGCAGTTATACGATCCTGAAGGCGGGAGAACACCATACGCCAAACTTACACACGCGCTCTGATTGCTTTGGAAGAAAATACCTTCTTTTTGTAACATTCGGTCTATTTGGTCAGTATGCCCCTTTCTGATTTACTTTCTGATTCACTTTCTGATTCACTTTCTGACTCACTTTCTGATTACAGGAAAACAGTCTCGATTTCGGCAAATATTCCATTACTCCGGCGGGCTCGGTTAATACTCCGCTTCGGCTAATATATTATGGGCCCGCGGCTTGTCCAACTACCCGAAACAATCAAAATTCCTGCACACACATCAAGAACCATCAACCGGTATTGCATATACTGCTAATATGGCGGATGAATCATGCCAATCATAAACGGAATTTTGCTTCCGCATGCGCAATCATCTTAGAGTTTGCCTTTTATTTTCATGTCCTCACTCCCCCACTCTCCTTCACACGATCCAAATGGTCCCTCCGGCCCGTCTAGCTATGACACTAAGCACTTCAAGCGGACTTATGTGGCATGCCTCAACTGCCGAGTGCGTAAGGTGAAGTGCGACCTCGGCGACGCCTCATCACCTCGAGACCGGTGTGTTCGATGTGCTAGAGAACGACGCGATTGCGTGTTTGTGGACCTGAAGAAACGGAAATTGGCCAAAGTTCGCCCGGGTGCTACGAATGACCTGGGAAGATCAAAAAGACCGACGCCGTCGCCGCAACTGGATGCTGCCGGAAACCAGGCATCTGGTGGCCTGGACGGCGACCGTGACCGGGGGTCCCGCGAACCTGAAAGTACCCCAAAACACTTCTCCACAATGGAGGGCGCCCTTGTGTTCTTGGCAAATGCTGCTGGTAAAATTGCTTCTGCCGACGAGCGCGATAATATCGACGCTAGAGAGAAACACAACCAGTTAGAGAACTCTGCAGGTACCTACACGGACCGCCACCAACTGCACCAGCATCTTCATCAAACTCACGATAATAACTACCAACTAGACAACCACCATCAGCACCATCAACACCATAATAACGACGTTACTCGCGCTAATTTACCCGATAATATTGGAAACACCAGTGCTTCCGGGTTTCCAGTTCACCTGAGACACGCGAAGAGTCTCCATGTTCCACAACCTTCTTTAAACACGAACCTCCCTCCAGGTTCGGTCCCAGGGATGCAAAATCTGACCATAGACAGCCATAGTTTGAAATTTAGCACCAATAATTCTACGGGTTCCGACTCGCGATCCACCCTCGGCTCTTCAGTAGCTGGTACACCCTCGCTACACGGAACTCCTTCAGCAGATGACACTCCCCCGGCATACTTAAGGTCGCTGATTCCTTCGTACGTCAGGCGGCCTCTAAATGAAAACGAACGGTTAATGATGCCACCAGCAGAAAACTCCTACTCCGCTCGGCCGGAGAGTACTGGTGCTCTTTCGGAGATCGAATATATCGGCGAACACGGAATTCTTAAGGCCGCGGAGGCCGAGTACTTGATTGACATGTTTTTTTTGACAATGCATCCATTTTTCCCTCACATCCCCAAATTCTTGCACCTGCCGAAAGCCTTGAGTGGCTACCCGATCTTGCTCTGTGCGATCCTCACCATATCATCTAGATACCACGCCCTTGAGCGCCCCGGACACGCTGTAATAGCAAAAAACATCGAGATTCATGACCGACTCTGGCTTTATGTCCAGCGTCTTATCTCCCAAACAGTATGGGCCGAAGCGAGCACAAGATCTATCGGTACAGTATTTGCCTTTCTCCTTTTCACCGAATGGAACCCACGAGCGATTCACTGGAGATGGTCCGACTATGCCAATCGTGCAGAGGATGCCACAGAAAATAGAGACCCCGAGGCAATTACTGCAACATCTGAACCTGCTGGATTGGGCGCAATGAGAAGATCCTACAGAATGGCATGGATGCTTATAGGTTCTGCGGTACGGTTGGCTCAGGATACAGGCTTCATGGAGCTCAGTTCTAAGACTTTTTTGGCTACGCACGTGGCCGAAATCAACTCTGTGATGAATATGAAGAGAAGAAGTATGTTGAGCCACTCATTGGCAGAGTTGGATATGGACACCGAGGATATTTCCGAGGCTGAAATGGAGACACGCGAAGACAACGAAATCAAGGTTCTTGGGTCATCAGAAGACATGAACTTCCCTGAAAATTGCTTACAATTTACCGAAGCTCAAAAGGCCCAGATCGAGTTGCTCCAAATAACATCGGTGGGACACGAGTCGTTATACGGATACAAGGCACAATTAGGATCCTTGAGTCAACGGCAAAACTTGTCGATTCTTAACTTTATGAACCCTATGATCAATAGCTGGAGCAGAAAGTATAAGAAGTTCTTGGTGCCAAGCAAACCAAAACTAGCAAGAAAAGTGAACCAAGATACATTGCGCGGCTGCGACCCCAAAACAGCACAGGCATTGGCTTCAGGAATAGAGAATGAGTCATTTATCTTCGAGTTCAACTATACCAAATTGTACATCTATTCGCTTGCGCTAAGCCCGTCGCCCAAATCGAATGAGGGTTCAAAGAGTGGGAAAGTTTCTTTGAAGTTGGACGAAATTTCAAAAAGTGCAAAATACATTGAACAGGCGTTCAATGCGGCTAACGAGATCCTCCAGGTGGCTCATAGAGTGCACAAACTTAAAATGCTTCGATTCATGCCGGTTAGATGGGTCACCCGTATAGTTAGAGCTGTTGCGTTCATGGTGAAGTGCTATTTGACAATCACTGCCCACAAAACTTCGGAAGTCACGACTGACCCCTCATCAAATATCGATCATTTCGATGCCACGATTTTGTCTTTGTCTCTTATTTCAGTGGAAGAAATTGTGCAGAGTATACAAAAGGCTGCAATCACTTTGAGAGATTGCTCTCCCGATGAACTCCATTTATGCACGCGTTATTCAAATGTGTTATTATACTTATATTCAGAGATGAAAACGACATTAAAGAATTACTCAGCAGGCGGAGAAGACGTCGAGGACACGGGTGATAAGGACACTCACCAACACGGAGCGAATGAAGAAGACGAATCCGAAACAATGCATCATTCAACCGAGAAAAACAATGAAGGCGATGGGTTTAAAGAATTTCCTGATGCTGGCTTTCCAGGGGATAGTGAGGTGATCGATTGGTTCATCAATAATAGGAATATCGGTTTGGACTTTGTTGGTCCCTGGACCGAATTGATTGAGCAACAAATCGAGGGGCAGAATCTTAACATGGATGAACAACTAAACTTTGGCTAGTACTACCGAGTAGCCCTCTTTGAAAAGCGAATCACTAAGATGTGAAATATTTATAGATTAGGCTTAGTTCATGAAATGAAATATTAGTGTAAATGTTTTTATATAAAGTTACCAGTAAGGCCATCCAGGGCTAATAAGCAGAGCGTGATTATTAGAAAGTGTCAGCTCAACGAAAGTTGTTGATAACTTGTCCCATGGCTGGACGGCGAACAGTACCGGAAAGATGAATAGGAAGGCCACTATAATTGTCCCATTGTTGAATAGATTTTGCCATGGTTGAAAGCATTTCTTGTGTGTGGGGCGAATATTTATGGAAGCCAAGCTGCTCATGTAACAGGCATTCCGTCGTACCACGAGGGTATTTCGTGAAAAGAGCCGGCGGATTATTTTCATACTCAATGAAGGGATTATAAAAGTCCCCATTGGCGGGAGCATTGAAAGTCTCATCCTTTTGAACTATGATATCGGAGATTTTGCAGTTCCAGTCCAACTTCAACGGAACATCGGGCATTTCATTCAAGTATCCACGGACCACCTCGGCTTTCTGCAAGTAATTTTTAGCATTGATGTTGTGGTTTTCCGCCATATATGTTAGCAAAGCGATCGCTGCACTGCAGTTTTTGACGTCACAACCGGAAACCGATGCTAGAATCATAATCATTAGGGCAGAAAACAAATGTCGCCCATCCCAGAAGCCTAGCACGAAAAGTTTATTGTATTCGTACAACTTCATGAAGATCAGAACTGTTCTTGTGGCGGCAGCAACGCCTCGAGACACGGCCAGAAGCACCAGTCCAATATCTTCGATGTGTGCCGCGCTGGATTCATCGAAAATCAAGGAGAACAAGGGCTTCACCACCAAAATGATCAATTGATTGTACCTCAAGAACAAGTTGGCCAACTTTCTATCAGTCAGCAGTAGCATGTTTTCCTTCTTATGGGGTAGAAGAGTGACTTCCTCGTATTGCACTACAATATCATCAACGCACAGGAGAATGTTTTTGACCAACAACTTCTGGTTCATGGAGTCGGTGGTGATGTAGTTCACCGACATGGTGCGGACGTTTGGACCGTAGATCACCTTGTTGAATTTGGCCATATACTTGACCAAATGCACGTTACACTCCAAGATCTCGGGGTCGTAAGTATCGTTAAGCCGTATTACGGGACCCTCAGTCGGTAGAGCAACGTCGGTGTCAGTATACTCGATGTGCACGGGCATGTTCATACGTGCGGCCCAGATGACGTCCACCACGAAGATGGTCCACCACAAGCGTTTTGTTTTCTCCTCGAAAATCTTGTGTTGGGCCAACTGTTCCGGAGGTAGATGAACAGGCGGTTCCATACGCCGATGATACCCATTGGCCACGGCGGAGCGAAGTGCCACGCCGAAAAAATTGTACACGGTGTTGTAGCGGTTGAGATTACATGCAAAAAGACCTAGAATGACCGAGCTTTGGATAAAGCGAATATCAGGCTGTTCGTAGCTGAGATGGAAGAGTTTGGTAGCAATGGAGAAAAACTCCCTGCCGGGGATTTTCCGGGAAGTGTCGGAGACAAGTACCGAGAGCGAGAGCGGGTCGGAGGTTGCGTTCATGAGCTGCTCAGCGAATGCTAATAAGGAGAAAAAGTGGCAGAGAGGCACGGGAGATATGGGAGGTAATGCAGAAGGGTGAGATTTGTCAAGAAGGCTGACGCTGGCGAAGTAGCCGTAGATTTCCGCAATAATGCCGTCAATCTGGTCTCCCTCTACAAGATAGAATTCCAGCGAATACGTCTGGCACACGAGAGAGATCAACCTTATGCTATAGAACTGCGGGGGGAGATGATGTGCGCAAAGTAGCAAGAGTTTATAAGGAATGAAGTCGTTCTCGGAATCGGCAACAAGATACGAGTCGGCGGCAAGGTCAGAAAGATGTTCTCTGCTTTGAATCATCGACCACGAGTCGGCGGGACTACTAGCGGGGGTCAGACTAGGGCCTTGGAGCTTGAGCATCTCGTCCATATGCTTTACTTGGGCCTGAAGTTTTTGAAGGTCGGATTCCATGATGACGATCTTGCGGTCCCGAGACGGGTAATGGCAAAGATGGCCCTTGTCGACCAGCTTGCAGTTAGAACATGCGGGTTTTTCTCCCAGACACTTGATCTTGCTTGACTTGCACCGTGTACATGCATAATGGTTACGTCCAAACACTTTTAGGGGTGTGGGGCTGGCGGCGGACGTCGGTAGAGAATGGTCCATGATTATGATTTTGTGGGTTGAGAAATCTTTGGTATTGTAGAGATCCCAGGCAGTATGGAAACAATATGATAAGCAACCACGATAAGAAGAAAGCGAGAAGATAAGCAGCCGAGCAGCAAAGCGATGCCCAGATTCAAACGGCAAAAAGCAAAAAAGATAAAACGCAAAAAAGCAAAAACGCAAAAAAGCAAAAAGCCAGAACTCCAAGTAGGTAAAATGCTGAAATTGAAAAGCTCAAATCGGAAAGTTGAAATGACAAAGCGTCTCACTGCCTAAAAGCGAAAACTCCAAATGCCAAACCTCCAGAACACCAATATGCTTAAACACGTGAAATGAAATCGTTACTATAAAAGAAGCAAGAAAAATATTCACGGCGGCGAAACGTTGTCTTTGCAAAGAAGGTGAAACACGAGGCCAGATTTCGGAGGCACCCTCCTTTTCTTTTTCTTGATGGGGTCTCCGGGCTGAAAATAGAAAAAGAATAAATATTAATGAGATTGGTTGTTCGTATATGTCGCTCGCGTGAAAAGGTGAAGATCCGAGCACACGATGGCGATCGACAATGTGGGGGAGTACATGGAACAAAGCGCGAGGTGCAGAGGAAGGTGGTGTGGGGGCACATCGGGTGCACATTGCCTGCCACTTATGGGCCCAACCCGAACTGGTATAGGGCAGCTGATTTTCGGGGCACTCGAGAAGAAATAAGCTTTAACTTTACCTTCCAGTGGATAAAATGAACAAGAAGAAGAAGTAATAAAAACGAGGAAGTAATAAAACGAGGAAGTAATAAAACGAGGAAGTAATAAAACGAGGAAGTAATAAAACGAGGAAGTAATAAAAACGTAAAAAAGCCTTTTCCACGGCAAAATGGCCTGGGGTAAATGAAATTGTTTTGTCATGGCAGCTCGGGCAGGGCGGGCTTTTTTCCATTGATGCTCGCTAGTGGCCTGCCCGGGGCCAAGAGTCAGCACACTGTACATTGTGTTGGGAACAAAGCACACCAGAATTGGTATTTGCATCTGTTAATTTTTTATTTCTTCTAAGATTCATAATTAATTCGGGAGAAATATTGTCGTTTTTGAAAGAAAGTCTCCAATTCATGCCTTTGAAAGGGTGTTTGGTGGACCCTGGTCAAGACTGGCATGGAGACATGGAGGCATGGAGAGGTATGGAGACGCGCCTTCAAGCACGAAGGACAGAGTTGAGTGGATTAAATGGGGGAACAATGGAAAACTGCAGTTATAGCATCCCACTTATACAGGAATGAATATACTATAAGGGAACAAAGACCCAACGCTTATATGGAATACCCGACCATGTGTTTGCAGTTGGAATTGCCACAATGGCTAATATACGCTGCGATGGTGACAGAGCCACCAACGCGGTTCCGACACTGCATCAATTCCGCCTCCACTTCCGCCTCCACTTCCGCCTCCACTTCCGTCTCCACTTCCGCCTCCACTCTCCACTTTGGCAAGTGGATTTATGTCCATTCCAAATACACTTTTCTTTGTTTTGGAAAAACCTGTATCAAAGAAAAAGTAAAACATTGGCCCTCAAATCTTACAGGCATTTCGCACTTCTTTTAGGAAAGTCGGACGGAATACAATAGGGTAACTTGTTTCAGAACTTTGGTTGAGGTAATAATAGCATATACATGAGGTTTCTTTCTTCGCAGTTTTATTCTTCTCTTTCGCTTTCTTTCTTTCTTTCTTCTTTCTTTTCTTTTCTTTTCTTATTCACTTTGAAAAAATATTCAAAAAAGTAGTTGCCGGAACCTCTGACCGAAACGGAAAGAATAAGTCGACTTCCATCCACCCTCCCATAATGGACCGCACCTCAAGCAATGTCTTGGCACATTGAAAGTATATCACATAGGGGCCCTTTTGCTATGAGCATTTTTATTGGCCGTAGAAATCAGATGCAGCACGTTAATAAAGAAACAATAGAGTGTTAGACCAACATAGAAGAATATTTATCCAAACCGTCCTATGAGGAAGTTTGTGCTTTTAATAACCAGGATACAGGTTGATTAATATTTTATGATACTTGGCTTTCGAGACTGGGCGTACAGGCCATCTTCATTGTTTCATATTTGCTTTGTCTCACTGTGCTCGTATTAAGTGTTTATAGTTTTTGAGGGTAATAGATGTATTTGTGATACAGCTTCATTTTCCGGAGGTTACCCAGAGGAAGGATGTATAGCCGTTACTAATTGCTTGTGTTCGGGCAAGGTCTTTTCTTAAGAAATAAGCTATGATTGCGAAAATGAGTTTAAAAGAATATTCTTACATGTATTGGATCGACTCGAAGAAAGTGTCTTTTGAAACCTGGGTCTTACATCGGACCTTTTTGCCAGTTTTGATTATCTCTTCATAAAGAAGTCGAGAGGTGTTTAAGTTTGTTTTTGATAACACCTCTTTTTATCAAGGACTCACCAGCTATGTCTTCCTGTTAGACCTGTAAGGATCCACTTTATTTATGGACAACCTGTAGCAACCCCATTTTTAAAATAGAATTCCTCCATAAGTAATCTTGAATTTGTTTTATAGCCGCTTGGAAATATCATTGCCCAAAACCGAAGAAATATGCCCAGGTATTGAACCAGCCTTGGGAAGGTTGGACTCATAATCTCAGGCAGAAAACCACCATAAAATTCAGTAATATGGGCAAATGGTTTGACTGAAAGTTAAAGAAAAGGAATTTGAAGCTTTTAAAATACAAAAGGTAATTACTTAGTGCTAAAATAACACCCATCTATGCTGGACACGTGAGAGTCACTTGAGTTTATAATTAACAAAACTTCTTTGACTAAGATCATCAAGTACACTTGAAACCTGTTGGCACTGTTTTTTAGTGAGCAATCTTCCACAATGAGGTGATCAGAAAGATGATTTATCCTTAATTGTCTCGAATTTACAGCATATTATCCAGACTAGGGAGAACCGAGCACGTGTAAAATTGACTATTTCAGAAGACAGTTTTCGTTGAAATTACAACATTTACACATTCTAAGCTACACCAGTCCGGCAAGGATAAAACAACTTAAAAATAAAACGATTGTACATTCACCTAAAAAGAAATGGATCAAAATATAACAAAAGATGGTTGTAGGGGTTGATTTCTCGGGCGAAGTGAAATAAAACAATTAAGAAAAACCTTAGGAAACCCATACGCGAAAAGTACCCATAGAAAAAAAAACCCCTAAACCATTTTCATGACCTGGGCAGAAAGGCCTTTAACCTCAACACCCGTCTTATACATTGAATACCTCAATCTTGGCAGTGGCCATATCTCTGGCAGTCACAACACAGAAAGCAGCACCGTTTCCGGTGGCACCATCACTGGAGGTGACCTGGTTAAAGCCCTTGGTAGGGTCGATCTCACATGTCAAGCCGTTGCATGCACTCTCATCGTCACATGTAATTCTAACACCAAAGTTAGGCACATCAGTAAAGGTGTCAATGTAAATAGGGTTCCAGCCGATCTTGACAAAAGTATTGCCGTTAGCATCCACATTGGCACCGGCAACATATGGGGACCAGTTACCATATGGCTTGTCGCTGGAGCCCCATACACATCCTTCTTCAGCAGAGACCCCCAATGGGTTAATGTAGTAGTGCGCGGCGGTGGAGGCCCAGTAGTCGGGCGTAGGCACAGCTAAGGTTTGCGTGTCGCCACCAAAAATGTTGGTGGGAATAAGCATGGCCTCGTTTCCAGGAAGAACCGTCTGGCAAAACGCAACGTTAGATTCGGCTTTATTGGACACCGCCACGGTTCCTGCACCATCCACACAGTAGTCACGGTTGGAAAATGGCTTGGAGGCCATGCCATCGTGGTCACAGTATAAACCACCATTTTGAGATTGAGACGCGGTGTATGCAGTCGCCTGGGTGTCCCATTGGTTCATGAGTTGGCCAGGAGGACAAGCGTAGGGGCAGAATTTTCCTGGAGTACATTGCTGGTCAGGGGATAAGGCCCAGCCGGCATTTGAAGAGTCCGGGGTGATTGCAACAAGTCCGAGGTCGGTAGGAAATTGGCATGTGGCAGATCTTTGCGGTGGTGCAGCACACGCGGTGGCCACGAGAAGAGCGATGGGTGCGAAAAACATGGTTTTGGTAGGGATTTTTATTCAGCGATTGGAATGGAAATTGGAATGGAAATGGAATAATCAGATAAAGAATGCTGATGATTCACTTGGAGGGTATACTGTTGGAGTATACTGTTGGAACTATTTCTTTGACTTAGCGAAAGATGGAAAATTAGTTCGATATTCAACGATTGGCGTAGGTCTAAAGATTGAATGGACTTGTAAAGGAATGGACGATCTTGTTTGATGAAGATCAAAAAAAAAAGAGCCCCATGAATGCCCAGAATATACCCGGTCTTATATGACCCAGGAATGTGAATTTTTTTTTTGTCCTTTCTTGACATCGGAAAAACTCTCCGCCACCGGTCTTGTCTCGTGTGTTTGTTCCTGTTGCATTTGATCCAATGTGTAGTCACATGTTTACAGGCAGGGACAACCGTTTTGAACGTTGGCGGCGGGAATCAAAAGGAACAAAAGAAAACCGGTCTAGACGTTCCTTTTTTTTTTAACTTAGGGAATCAGGCACGAAAAAGGTACTAACGAAAACACCTAACCAGATCAGTGAACTAGCATCTGGCCAGACGCTCGAATGAAGCTTTGTTGTGCAGGCAAAGCCACCCATGCACACCGCCATTACTAGGTTAGGACCCCAAGCATGCGAATGTGGCCCTGATGAGACATACTAGACAACCGAATCGGGAAAAACCTCCCACCTTAACCGAACGGACCACACGTGCGTGCGGGCCAAGAAAGGATTCGGCCTTATTTTACCGAATCAGGTTGGATTTGGGTTTTCTTTTTTTCATTTCATTGTGTTGATTCATTGTGCTGATTCATTGTGCTGATTTATTGTGCTGATTTATTGTGCTGATTTATTGTGCTGATTTATTGTGCTCATTAATTATCGCCGGATATAGAAAATTCAAATGAAAATTCAAAAATTCATGAGCAAATAGAAGAGAGTATTAGCAAGAATATTGAAGAAATGAGCATGTATGAAAATAGTGAATAGACGAAAATGAAGCAACAGCTAATTCGAGCAGGCAATTACGAGGCGTGCCTCAAAGGCAAATCTCCGATTCCCTCATATCTCGCTTCCTGTGACTTTCTAATCTCACTCTAGGATTCTTTTTTTTTTTCAGTTCTTCTTTTCTTTTCTTTTCTTTTCTTTTCTTTTCTTTTCTTTTCTTTTCTTTTCTTTTTTTTTTTTTTTTGGTGCTATGGTATTTGCTAACTACGCATAGCCTTCAGCCCGGCCAGGTCGAGACTCAGCTGGGGACTACATGGTTCGCGATTCAAGCCTACTTTTTGAGAGTTTTTCCGTGTGGGCCCAATGGTCTGGGCCCGTAACTTGCGGGTGTGGACAGTGGATGTGATATGGGATATACCAAATCTCCTTTTATAGAGATGATATTGTGTTTCTCAACTTTAGGGAAGCGGGTTTTAAGCGCGGTAAGAGAAGTGTATCATGTTCTTGAAGTCATTTCAAACCAAACCCTCTGCTGCGTTAATTGAATGGCCCAAATGATTTTTAAGCTACTTCCCCATATGGTTAATTATTCGCAGGGCTTGGAAATTGTTCTGAGTTCGCGCAATGAACGTGAATAAGCCCACCTCAGATATATCACGCGTGGCAGGTGTCATTTTGATGTTGAAACACGTACACTTTTAGTTGTTTTGTTTTGTATTATTTTGTATTATTTTGTTTTGTTTTGTTTGTGTTTTGCTTATGTTTTGCTTTGCAATGGTACACTTGGATCCTAAATGATGGAACGGTTAACAATTTTCTAGTGTACTTTTCCTTTTGGTTTCTGGCAATCTTTTTTTCTTTTTTCTATTTTTTTTATCTCCAGCAGGACGGGACTCCGAAGCAGCGCGTGGGCCCTGAAGCCTATCGCTTGATGCAGAGGCTGAGGCGCAACGCCTGTGACTTCAACTCGCGGTGTGTTGCAACGGGCTCCCAATCTGGAGTCTCGAACGTGCCAGAGTTGCGGAAAATTAACTCTTAACCATGGAATGTCTACTAGAATTTCAACCTAAAGTTGTGACATAACTGGCTAAAGGAGCGGTCACTAAAAAAGAAAAAAATCACCACCCGCTAAAACTCGGAAAATTATTACTTCACTTGGGTAGAATGTAAATGGACTATTCAATAGTGGCCACCTGGCTCTGTCGTCGCAACTATTCTCACGGCCACGCAGGATTTTCTCACTGTTCTTTTTTTGGCCGGATCTCTCTTCTCCCCAAGGAATCTAGACCTTTCCGAAAGCAAGCGAGGGGTCGTATACTCTGGCACTTTCCTTTTTTCAGGTAAATTTTCCCTGGTGCGCATGTTTATTCCGATGCTGCTAAACCAATTAACAATCTATTGCTGAAGCCTGGGTCTGCGCTTGGGCTTGGGTTAGAGCAGTAACCTGGCATTTTCGCATGTGCGAAAACCCAAAAATTATGAACCAGGAGCGGGCACAACAGACTTGACCAATCTACCACAAATATTTCCATTGGTATTGAGACTCTTTTTTAATTCTCCATAGTTTTTTTTTTCTTTCTTTTTTCCGAAATAACTCCTCTTTTAGAAACCCCCGTATTCCCAACACCCTACTTGAGTGGTCCCATTGTAATATTTGCTATTCTTTCCTTTGGTGTCACTTCAACTTCATAGGGCCTGGACTTTTCTTCGCGGGCCTCGCAACTTTCCCTGGCTCGTGTTTCAAACCAAGGCTTAACATAAGCCCGCTTAACATAAGCCCTCCACGCATACTCGCGCCCAATCCTTCAACCTCGGTCGTATGCAAACCCCATCTCTCATCTCTCAACCATACTCGCACTGGCTACCAAACCCCAATATCTTTCCCTCACTATTCTTTTGACACTTGTCATTTTTCTTATTAGTATCTCGGGTACTCATAAACGTCTGTTTTGTATATGTGTCGGTAAATGAATGTCGCAACCGAAGTCGAAACCAATCTTGTCCACTATACTCTTTGGACAGATGTAAAGGTAATTCTTCGAGATGGGCCTTTTTTCTTGCTACAGGGCCAGCCTCCAAGTAAACTAGCAGACACAGACCCCGACAATCAGAAAGAATGGGTTGTCCCCAAGGCCATGCACGAGTCGACATGTTCAATGGCTGAAATCGAGTCGTGGTTCGAATATGTAGCATCCATCGACTTGCGCCCAAAACGAATCACCTTGGCTATAGTCAACGACGATGGAACCGTTGTCTATTACTTTGTTCATGATGGTGTCATTAAGCCCAGGCAAAACTGAGAAAATAGAAATGAATGCGTGTGGGGAGATTTTTGGGTGAAGATAACCTAATGTAGTAAAAGCACACCTGTAACCAAGTTGCAGAATGTGACCTGGTGCTTATGCAGTTATAACTATGACGTTAGATAGATGTGGTTGATAATTTTAGGATTGGATTTTATGCAAGGTGCCCTAAACGACAGTGGTAGTGGTAGTGGCAGTGGCAGTAGCAGTGGCTATTGCCGTGCAACACAGGTGGGCCTAGACTTTGTTTCAGGATGTCGCAGACGAGCTCACCCACTAAACCTTCTTCTATTTGATATTATTGTGGCTGAGTGGGGCATGCCTTCAGTTAAGACGCCAGAACAGCACACTTGCCAGGTGGCAGTAAAGCAATTTTTGGGCCGTAAAACCGAGAACGATTCTAGACCCATCGTTTTACTGTCTTCCATGAGAGACTTAATAGAAATGAGATTCTGGCCAAAAGTCCCACTTCCAACGAGTCTCATATATGTCTGACGATCAATAGCAACGATAATGATCTACGCCTTAGTAGCCACGGCTTATTCATCTGCATTTTCTCTCCCGCCCGTTAAGTGATCATTTCAGTGCACAGGCACCACCAACAACGTGACAGAATTCGAATCAACGAGATAACTTCGTGTTTGGCTCAGAATTTTTGATACCCCCCTTTCGTCCCATGTGTGCAAATATGTGCACCCGGGAAACTTTCGATATGTACCATATGATTCCATCATGTAACCGGTTCCATGTGAATACTTTTGGAGAAAAGAAATATATATGGAGAGTGGTTCAAAATTGAAGGGCACGGGTCTTCTTATTTCTCTGGGGTAGTCCAATAAATAGTTTGGAAAAGATCTAGATTCTTTTCTGGCAAGGGTATGACCAAAGGTGTTTGTAATGACCTTCATGTTAAATGATCCAAGGACATTGTATGTTGCAATGAGACGCCGCAACAGCGGCTCAGCTCTAGCCAGTATTGTTAAACTCCAAGTTGTGATAATCAGGTGACTATCCATATTTTGAGTTTTATTCGAACTCCTCCGCGAGAAGTTAGGGCAGAAGACCATCCCGTACAAATTTGAGCAAATGATGTTCCATAGTTTTTAATCATTCATCAGGATTTCACTTGAGTGATTCCTTGGTTCTTTTTTCTAGTGATTCAAGTTCACCGAAGAGTTCCTTGTGGGATTGTATTGAGTTTCCTGGCGTGCATCAAAACTAACATAGTTGTAGAGAAACTGCACATGTTTCGAATCATACAGTGGGCTTCATGGACCAACAAAAAACAAACCAGACCTTGTAGAGTACGCAAAAAGTACTACAAATGTATCCAGCAACCCAGTAAAAGACATCAGTCATGACCAGGAATATTTCTGAAGCATTCTTGAGAGGATGAAACACTGTACCTGTACCCAGAATCTGAAAATATGAAATCACGAGCCGTCACCAATGAACCGGCTTTTAATCGCCGACCACTGAGAATTGCGACGAGGAGGCCCCTCGCCAAGCTCGGTACTCTGCCGCGAGTCGCTTTTGCTGCGAGTAGAGAGTCGTGATACGAGACCAAAGCCCGAGCTTGAACCCTCTCTCCGCCGGATACTACCAGCATCATCACGATAGTCGAAAGGATCAAGAAAACTTGAAGGTCGACTCGTGACGGCAATATCATGTTCGCTCGTGAGATTATTATGGCTGGCCACACGAGAAGTCACACTGTAGGTATTCGCATAACTGGACGCCCCTTGAAGCAATCCCAGCACCACGTCATTGCGGATGAACTCTGCACTAGTGGAGTTAATGTATCGGTTGATGATCTTTTCTAGGTTTGCTAAAAATGCCGCCAATTCACCTTGCTTGATCATACCGGGGCCAAACTTGAAGCGCTCGTAATCCGCCACCACGTGCCTAAATACAAGAGCCAAATCCTCATCCAAGAGCTCGTCATCGTCGAGTTCTTCGGCAATGGCCAAAAGCACCTCGCGGAACGTGTAGTGTTTGGGGATGGTGAAGTTTCCTGCAAACAAGCCGTCGGCCTTGATTTTAAGACCGATACTATTGATGATATCTTCGAAAACACAGTTCTCCGGGAGTGCATTGTAGTCTTGCTGAAACCCTAGGCGAATATTGCGCTGCTGGATATAGTCAGGAGGAGACATTCCCGCATAGTCAAAGCACTCGGTCTCATTCTCTAACGGGCCTGCCCTTTGCTTGATTTCGCCCACACACCTACAGAGGTTTTTCGTGATATAGACCCGGGTTTTCTCCGGCAAGTCATTCTTGTCCAAAGGAAGATACACGGACTTAGATGGGATCTGGTTGATGAGCACCCTGCTGTGTATCAACCGGGTGAAATAGTACACGATCGAAGCAAGCAAGAAGAATGCGTTCGACCCGATGATGATGAAAAGTTTGATTCCCATTGCCGACGAGCCCCTTGTTTGGATAATGACATCTGCCGGAGTCACCACCGCAAACGCTAGCGTCAATAACATAAGAATCACCAACGAGAACGAGTAGAGCCATCCTAGCACACTTCGGGAGAACTTCGCCGCCATGTTTTGCGGGAGGTACCATTTGGAGTTAGACCAGTGCCATAGTGGCTTTTTTTCTTCCTGGGAGGTGCTCTTTTCAGTGTTACTGTGGTCCAATCTGAGGGGCCTCATGGTGCATGGTGCCAATACTTTTGGGGTAATTTCCAGTAGGATCAGACCGTTAGAGGCGAGAAAAATTGGAGAAAATGGGGTTATCAGCTAAGGTTTTGCGTGAAGCGATGAAAGCAATAATCAGCGATAAACCTGTTCCTTTTTTGTGCTGGTAGAATTTTGGGTTGTACCTATTTTTTGCTACGAAAGCCGTTTTTGGCCCTGGCAGTGCGTATTATACTTGGCCCTAAAGATTTGCGCGCAACCAAAAGTAGATGCTAATTTGTAGGCCCTGGGTTCCATAAAGGTGAAACTTAGAGGGAAATGCCTCCAAATAATAGTAAAGTGTGGGTGAATTTTCGTTTTCGTCTATTTTTCTTCGACGTTGTGATTTATACGTATCGAGACCTGGTTGCATTATCAACTGGCTTCGTTGGCCTATACATCTCTCTCTCTCTCCGAGTTATATCCTGCCTTTAATTAATACCCACTGGTAATCGTCATCGCTTGCATCTTTTCACTCTGTTTTGCCGTCTCGCCCTTTTTTCGTTCTTCGCTATCATCTCTGGTATCCTCTCGCCTCTTTCTTCAGTCCTCCTCCTGTGAACGCAGTCCAGACTTGCTCAGTGCTTTTGATGGAGCTCCCTGCTGAGACTGTGCGCTCGACAGCTTTCCCGAAGAGCTCTGTCCAAACTGGGACCCGCCTTGTTGCATCATTAGCTTCTTGCGTTCTTCGTATTGCATTTTAGATAAGGTCTGGGAATCTGTTTCTTTCCCACTGAGTCCAGCAGATGTCTGAGCTGCTAATCTCTGGCGAGAAAGCTGCGCTTGTCGAGCCTGGAGACTCTGTTGGGCATTTGTAGAGCTATCTCCAGCTGTGGCAGGACGACCCGCTTGTTGGGCTTGTTGCACCTGTTGCGCCTGCTGGGCTTGGAGCTCAAGTTTATTCTGTTGCTGCTGTTGGAGGTTGGCCAAGTATGAAGCAGCGAGCTTGGTCACTTGGTCTTTAGTAAGATTTGGGTTCTTCTGTTGGATCGAGTTGATTATCGCAGAAACTTGTGCTGGTGGGAACTGCATTCTGCCCCGCAGCGGAGCACCACTTCTCTTGGCTACCCCAGCACTCGATGTTCCTGCTGACAGACCTCCTGATCCAGTTCCATTTGCAGAGATTCCTTGACTAACTGGCACTTGTCCTGACGCACCGGCCATATTCTTTCGCACGAGTGGGTTCTGAGACGTTGGGGACGCGCCAGACCCCCCACTTACAAGCCCCGATTTTGCCGCTTGGTTCAGTTGCTGCTGTTGTTGCTGCTGTTGTTGTATCAAGCGTCTTTGTTTCTGGATTTGAAGCAATCTTTGGATCTGCTCTACGGTCAAGGGCGTTCCGTTCGGAGTCGTGGGCCGTTTGAAGTTCCCCATTGCCTGTTTACTTTGCAGACCTTGACTGGAACCCTGTTGAGGCGTTCCTCCAAGTTGCTGGGAGTTTGGACGAGTAGCTTGTGGTCTCTGTAGACTTGGACTTGATAACACCGATCCCGGATTCCGGCTTGGAACCTGTGACACACGCCGTTGACCAGGAACAGCACCAGACGTGCCTGTCATGTCAGTTGGTCCTCCCAAACCAGGCGACAGAGATGGGTTAGGAGCATCTGACAGAGTTTTCTGCTGGCTCACAGCCGCCATCATCTTCGACCTGGTGGCTTGTTGGTGCATATATGCTTCTTGCATGGACTTGTCCCGGTCGAATTTCAACTTCGAGAGCTCTGATGGTGTTGGGATTTTGTCTGCTGCTCTCTTCACGGCACCAGAACCATTGCTGGTGGGACCTGAAGAAGAGCTGTTTGTCGATGACGCAGGAATATCGGGCAGATTGGTGTTTTTTCTAGTATTAGCCTTTGCTGCGGCCGCCTCGCGTTTTCTCATGGTTTTACGCATGGCATCAAACATAGATGCCCAACGGAGTCGTCTATGACCTCGTTGGATGCTCTCATTGCCCACACCGAGCGGGGATATTCTTCTTTTAGTGGTCAGTTGTGCTTTGTGTGCATGTTCAAGCCACTGCTGTGCCAGATACGCATTAATTCCTTTCATGTCTGTGAACTGAAACTTCTCATTGAGCTGGATATACCGCTCGAAGCATTGCCAAGGGGTTCTGCGCTCTATGTTAGACTCATAGCGTCTTAAGGTGGCCGAGTTGGATTGGAGATTTTCCGCAATCAAGTCCCAGTTGAAACAGTACTCCGCCACATAATGGATCAAGTACTTGTCATCTTGAGGTAGCCATATAGTGGGTGAGCGGAACTCGATATTTTTGATGAGCGGGGGCTTCGGTGGCCTCAAAAAGTTGAAGCGACGGTGAGACTGGACCCCAAAAAGTCCTTTTTGGTATTCGGGGAGCCCGTTTGTAGGAGAAGCTGACTTCGGCGTGTTCTTAGAATCTCTCAAGACAATTTTATGCCACTCGTCGTCAGCTTCCATTGGATAGAGCATGCGTGACACGGGAACAGCTGAGGTTTCACCTGTGGGGATGGGCTTTTGAGAATCGGATTTCTTGTCGTCATCGAAAGCAGTGAATTTTGGGAGGTTGCGAAGAATAGACTGGTCGAGTTTCTTTAAGTCATTTAAATTAACGTGCGACCTGAAAGGACCCCTGCTCTTAACATTAATCCCGGCATTGACAAGGTCTTGGGGCAGATACTCTGGTAAGATAGGTGGCAAAATCTCGTCCTGGGGGTCTGGCCGTTCAAGCAACTTACTGATATCGATAGTCTCAGGCTCTGGGTCTTCTGCGTCCATGTACTCTGAATTTTCCTCGTCACCGTGGGTAGACAGGGCATTTTCCACAGCACTAGGAGTATTTTCAGTATGCTCCATAGGTTCTATATCCATGACATCTAATGCAGAAGAAAAGAAGTCGGACTCCGTACCCCTAGAGGATTCTGATAGATGTTGTATGGGTTTTCTCTTGACGCAAACAGCTTTTCCGTATGTCCAGAAATCTTGTACAGCCTGGGCCATGGTGACACAGCAAAGTTTCTTGTACTTGGAAGACTCCTTGAAATCTGCAGCCATCCATTTTCCCTCTTTTAGCACATAATCCCAGGTAAGAAGGCGACCTTTCTTGTTTCTTTTCGCATACACAAACGGATCATAGTACCGGATAGGTTGACGCAACGACCATTTCTTCAGGCGCTTGAGTTCTTCGATACGTGAGAACAAAACGGCCACTTTCCCTTCCAAAATGGCCAGCTCGAAGTTCTCTGTCATAAGCGTCTTGTGTGTACCAGGCAAAAGCTTGATCAAAGGTAAAGTCTGGGTCAAATAATACAACTCAGCCAAGGAAAGCACATTGTGGTTCTCAGTGGGCAAGTGTTCCGGTAGAGATATCACATCCACGTCGTTTATGCTCTTGTTTAGAAAGGCGTTAGTTTCGTGTTCTAGCGACGCTATCTGTGCCTGCAAATTCTTGGATACCGCCTTCTTATTCTTGTTAACGGTAGTAGAAGATACCAGCCGACTAGGTAGGTCGGTTGGTGACGTCTTTTGCGCTTTTTGGACGCCTTCAAGTGGGTCTTTTTCCAGACGTTTCTTCGTATGTCCGACTGGATTTTGCACCAGGAAATATCTACCAGCAATGACCTCCAAGTCGCGTTTCAAGCTCCCCAAGTCTCTCAGTACAATCGGCCGTGGATCTTCGATGTTTTCAGAGGAAATCACACCCGACTTTTCGGGGTTTTGTGGGGTAGAATTGACGCTTAAGTGACCTGCTGACGAGAACAGCCTGAGCGGATTTGACCAGAGGAAATCGAGCTCCTTGAGTTTGCGGAGGTACTCGACGAGAATCTCATCTTTACGTGTGGCCATGACAGAGCCCGTATATGATCAGTATTGAGGAAAATTGGCGTCTGTGTCAATATTTTAACCCACTAGTTTTGGTAGCTAACTAGTGTTTTTAGCAGGCCATACTATCTTTAATATGCGAGCACGTGCCAGTCACGTGTGCGTCATGTGATGGGTTGGGGAAGGTGGAAGGTTGTAAACAGTATCATGAATTGGCAGTTTTTTCTTATAAATTATATTGTTAGGTTTCTTCTTTTTAGAGATTTTCTGGCCTTTTTAAGCGACTTTTTATTATCTTTTTTTTGTTTAAAGATTATGGGTCTTTTTTTTTCTTTCATATCGAATTCTAGAAATTAGCGACCTCATGAAAGGGAATAATCCTCTTTCAAGGGATACGCAGAGTACAAGGGATGCCCTACTCTGATAACAGTAGACGTTTACTGTACTGCACTTTCTACGTTAAATGTAGGGTCGTATCCTCTGGTTGATGGTGTTGGTTCCTTCCAGTATCCTTGTGGGTTTAGTCATTTGTTATGCAAGCGTATGGACGAAGCATGTATCCGTCACGTGACAGGTCACATGTGGCCTTACACCTCATTTGCTGATTGATGAGGCAGGGCCGCGTTTTACTAGAGCACTAAGGGTTGTAACGTGAAAATGAACAGAATTAAGTAAATCAACCATTTAAACCCATTTAAAGAATTTTTTCTTTGTTTAAAGTATCTGGTAGTGTTGATTTTCTCTACTTTTATGTGGATAAATGCATTCATAGCTTGCTTTCTGTATATGGCATTGCGAAATCTTGACGTTCTTAAAAACAAGTTGAGAGTATTGACACTGGATTTTGCGGGGAAATATATCATTGATTAGACGATAATGATGGTTTTTTAAAAACTTTTATGATTTCGCTCTTTCTTGAATAAAATTTTACTTTTCTACAAACTTTTTACTGGTTTGTGGAGATCTGACATCGCAGGTTTGGCCCCAGCATAAGAAATATTGCTTTAAGAAGGGCTCCAAAAGTAAGGGTGTAGAGTAATTTGAACAATCGGGTCAAAGCTAGAATTTCTCTATGTTCCTGAACACTTTACTCCCACCGTTTGATGTTGGCTTCCTCTTCGGACACTCTTAGTCCATCTGGACAAAGATATTCACAAGACAGTCAGAAGTGTTTCCAAGTATAGTTAGCTTATCTAACTTTAGGGCTCTCCTTTATTTAATCACGTGTTTAATAAATAGGAAAGTTTCCATTCCAATTTCTTCTTAAGGATTGATCCTCCATATACGAAAAGCAAACTTCCCTCCGTAATTTCTAAATTTGTAAAATATATACATCAAAGCAGCTGATTGCCGACGCTTAAAACATTTCTACGTAGTATGTGAAGTTGTTTTTTCTTGGACTCGTTCTAATAGTAAGATAGACTAATACTGGAAGCAATACAAGTACCATGAACAACTCCATTGTAAATTGTATTTGAACAGGCAGTCTCGTTTCTTCTACATACGTCCCCTTTATTTGAAGTAAACATCTCTGGTCTTTCATAATATGCACAGAATTACCATAAGTAACTTGAAGATTTTCAGGACCTGATACTACTTCCATGGTACTAGATCGTCGCACAACAACTCCCGCTCCATGTGTTTCTAAACTTCTACAAAGTCTAATCCATCATCATTTATATTCTAGAAGTTTTTTAAATTTGCGTGTAGGCGGAATTTATTACCTTCTAATTATTTCTTCTGATTATTTCTTCCCTTCTTCCCGCTCTCGTTTTAAGCGAGATCCCTGATGCATACTCGGGTCGGAATATTTTTCCTCATGTTGTCTGGCAAGTTGGTGAGTTAAAGACTTTTGGAGCTTGAGCCCGACCCAAATAAATCGAACAAATCATATCAAAAAAGGATTTCCACATATGTCACTTCTGCCATTACTATGTTTGTTTCCAGTAATATCTCTGCAACAATGCATCCACCCAAAACAAAGAAAATATAAAAAAAATCTTTGAGAGTTGCGTGACTTGTTTTGCTTCCTCTATCCTTTAAGTGTGCTCTTATGAGACAATCATGTCGAATGAGTAATTGCAAAAAGAAGTAGACAGATAATATAAAGGTTTCTAGAAACCCTCAAACGATATGATAAAAAAGCATCAGCTGGACTCATTTCTGTGGAATCAATCTCGTCCATCAACGTCAATGTGGGACACGAAGTTCCACTACTTTATATTGAAGAAACCACATGAAGCATTTTAACCAGAATTAGCACGATAAAATGCAAAACAAGGGGAATTGCAACCTCCTAAAATGTATATGTAAACAAAATTCAAATACTTCTTTTTTTTTTCTAAGTACATTACACACATATCACCCCGAGTTATCACAACACCCACACATAAAAATGCCAAAGACTAGAAACGTATAAATACATCTACTACAACAAAAACCATCTACAACACCATAATAGATAATGATTATTATGCTATATCACCAAATTAAAAAATCATGGCACATCGTACTGATACAGGTGCCACTCACAATAGATCAGCAACAACGCATGCGATCTAAAGTTCATGCAATTAAAAGACCCAAAAATGCCCGCTTCAGCGGGCGCAAATAAAGTTACAACCGATTTTACAACTCGGTGTTGTCCAAGAAGAAGTAGTTTCCTGCCAGCTTCTGCTCTTTGTCCATCTGGGAGTCCTTCTTGTTGATTCTTGGTCTGAACGAGTTAGGATCTCTTCTGAAAGTAACGTTCAAGTTCTTCAAGAATCTGTTACATCCAGTCAACAAAGATTCTGGGGCCTTGGCCACGGCTCTCTTGGATGGCTCTCCCTCAAAGACAATGACTCTGTCGGCCAAGTAGGTGGCCATCATGAAATCGTGCTCGACGATGAACGCGGTTTTCTTCGAGTGCAAAATAAATCTTCTGATCACCTTGGAACACACAATACGTTGCTCGGAATCCAAGTATGCAGAAGGCTCATCAATCAAGTAGATGTCGGCAGGAATACCCAAGGCCAAAACAAGCGCAACTCTTTGCAATTCACCTCCTGACAAAACCTGCACCTCCTGGTCAATAATGTTGTCGATGTTCAAAGGCTTGACCACGTCACTCTGGAACTGTGGGTTCAAGAATGCACCCTTGATCTTCTTGAAGAACAATTGTCTGACAGTACCCGGGAACTTTGGAGCAATCTTTTGTGGCTTCATAGAAATGTTCAATTTAGGCACCTGGGTTCCGTTGTCGGCAGCCAAGGCACCAGCCAAGATCTTACAGAAGGTAGTCTTACCGGTACCGTTCTCACCGAACATCACCAAGATCTCGGAGTTGGTAAAGTCACCCTTCTCGACGGTCAAGTGGAAATCACCCTGGGTCTTCCTCACCGTTGGGTATTGCATGGCGGAAGAGTGATCCAAAATCAAACCATCGGCAGCGTCAGCCAATCTAAATTGCAAGGATTCCTCTCTGAAACGCATGTTCTCGGTAGGAATGAAACCGTCCAAGAAAATGTTGATACCTTCTCTGACGGAAGAAGGCAAAGTCACCACACCATAGACGGAAGGCGCACCGTACAAGATACACACAAAGTCCGACAAGTAGTCCAACACAGACAAGTCGTGCTCCACACAAATAACATAGGTGGTCTGGTCCAATAAAGATCTAATCAACTCGGCAGCATGCAATCTTTGCTTGACATCCAAGTAAGAAGAAGGCTCATCGAACATGTACACGTTGGCCTTTTGGATCGAGGTCATACCCAAAGCGAATCTTTGCAACTCACCACCAGATAATTGCGCCACATCTCTGTTCATCACGTGCTTCAACTCCAAAAGACGGGTGACGTAGTCAAACAGCTCCGGTCTCTGGTTCTTGGCCTTCAAGATTCCCGCAACATCCTTGACGGCGGCCTTGGCCAACGCACGGGGGATGTTGTCGACATATTGAGGCTTGATGATTGCCTGGATGTTGTCCTCCAACACCTTAAGGAAGTAGTTTTGCAACTCGGAACCTCTAAAGTACTTCAAGATATCCTCCCAGTCAGGGGGGTCGTCGTATCTTCCCAAGTTTGGCTTTTGCTTACCCGCCAAGATCTTCAACGCGGTAGACTTTCCAATACCGTTAGTTCCCACCAAACCCAAAACCTGGCCGGGTCTTGGCGTAGGCAAACGATGCAACTTGAACGAGTTGGCGGAATATCTGTGGGTGGTTTCCGCCTCCAAGTTGGTGGGCAAGTTGATAATGTTGATGGCGTCAAACGGACACTTTTTCACACAAATACCACATCCCACACACAAAGTCTCGGAAATAAACGCAATTTTGCTGGCGGGGGTCACCTCAATACAAAGCTTTCCTGTCTTCACTACGGGACACGATTTTCTGCATTCTTGCTTGCACTTTTTCGGCTTGCACTTGTCGGTCGACACAATTGCGATTCTCGTACCTTTGGACGACGGAGCGTTCTTGTTTGCGCCTTTCCCTTTACCACTCATTTCGTTCCGGTGAATATATAGCCACTGATGGTAGTTTTCTGGTAAAAAGTTTTGCAAAAAAAAAAAAAAAAAGAAAGAAACTTGGCCGCGGTCCTGCACATGCGCGTTTTTTCACTCGCTACCCTTTTGATTTAGTGATGACGATGCCGTAAATGAGTGCGGGCAAGTGGTTGGGTGGGTGCTGACGTTTACACATGAGTGTGCGCACGCGTTAGTGTGAGAACCTTACTAAAGCGGTGTTTTCATTGGCCGTAGCCAGGTCGCAGCTACTCAGTAAGTGAGCAACTAGGCAGCAACGTTAGAGCTGCAAATACAAGAATTTCTCCGTGTTTTTGGTTTTTGGCTTTGGTTTTTGGTTTTTGGCTTTGGTTTAGGTTCCAAATGATAATGGGTGATTTGGGAGTCTCGGGAGCTTTAAGGTGTTCGATGCAATTGTTGTAGAATCACTATGGTGGGTACACCGTACTAGGTAGTATAGTCGTGAGATCAGTGCGGTGATGGGTGCGTTGCATACCATTAGAGTAGAATGGGCATGACTTCAGACTATAATATATAGTGTCTTTTCTTAAAGTAATAGGAGATTAATATATAGCTTGCCGGTTTTGTGGCATTATATGTTTGACCTTGTTTGACCAGTGTTTGTATTTTTTCTCTCCTTATTAATGTGTTCATCTGGTTGGGTCCACCTTCACATGAGTCGCATTAGACATCTTGAGGCTGGAGTTTTTCATGGTCGGGTTATGACGTTTTTATTTCGGGTGGGATGGGTTTCCAAAATGAATGGTTTCTAAGGGGTGTGACATGAGAAGAACAGAAAGCGTGGGGATATTCTAATGTATGATACTTTTGTGTATTTATTCTTTTGAGTTAATGTGAATAATAATTTGGCAAAACTAAAACTCTATTGTGGTGAGAACAAAAATAGGCAAACAATAATTGAGTGGGAAAAAGCAAAAACGCTAGTTTTCCAAATATTTAGTAATTAAAAAAAGGCTCTTCATGTGGGTGATTCTCCAGAACTAGTTATTTTTTGTTTTTGAACGGTGAAACATTGTAATTCTTTCTATTTGTGAGGAAGTAGCTAGACACCAAGAGGGCTTCAGTCCTAGTAGCTAAGTAGACACACGTGATAGTAACGTAGGGTCGTGAGGGGTGGTTCCCGCACGACCCCGTTACGTCGAAGTACTCTTCGAGGCGCGGGCTACGCCCGTGACGAGGGGAGGAGGTGAAGCTTATTTAGGTCTAAGAACGGAATACACACCTAAAC
>JAJMAK010000057.1:0-66579 GCA_030572615.1 Metschnikowia lachancei
TTGGTGTTATCAAAGATACTTAGAAGCTTGGCATCTTCGAAGAGTATCTCCAGGTGATGTTGTCCTGTATTCGAGCTTATGCTGTTTACGCCAGAATGTACTCCAAGACAATCTGAGGTTCATGCATCTCACAGCAACGCGAATTTCCAGATTATACATCGTCGCACGAACTTACGAAAGGTACCTCGCAAGATATACGAGGTCGAAAACAGGAATCAAAATAACATAGTGCTGATTTAGAGTTCCTCGGGCCACGATGTGAGAAGATAAGTTTTTCAAGAAAACAAACCAAAACAATTTAAAAAATCTTCGACAGTATTGTATTGGGGGTTGCACTCATGGGAAAACTCATTTTTTTTTGGCAAGGACAAAGAAAACCGGCTTATGCACGTCCTCACACATTTCACCACATCACAACGCAACGCCCATTTCGTCTTGATTTCGACAACCAGACGTGCCAACAAACACAAAAATCGATATAGAGCTTCGTTCTAAAATTCCCCAATATCCCTCTTAGTTTTCAAGATAGATCAACAAACGTGAAAAAGAAAAAAAAAAGCCACACTCTCATAAAATCCGAGGCAGAAAATAAGAGTTCTTCGTGAGTTCCAGTCGCGTGAATCAACGCGCGCCGCATGTGCCGGAAGAAACCAATGCTTTGTCTTTCCAGTAAGACAAGTACTTAGGACGGATCGTCACCAAAAAAAAAAAAAAAAGATAAACACGTACGTGTCGATTATTAGAGGACACTTATTTATCTTTGGAAGTGAACAATTAAGGCATCTTTTCTATTCTGATACCCCCCGCAGATTGAAAAGACTCGATACCCACCAACCTTGTCGTCCTTCTTTTTTTTTTACCGTCCGTAATCGGCTCTCCCACACATCTCCCCAATGAGCAGCAGACCTAGATATCTCACGGACTCCGAGAGGGCCAAAATCCTCGAGTTCCTGGATATGATCCATTACTCGCCAAGATACAATGATGACTATAACGAGTACCGGCACGTGATGCTTCCCAAGAACATGTTGAAGGCCATTCCACAGGACTATTTCAACCCAGAAACGGGTACCTTGCGCATCTTATTGGAGGAAGAATGGAGAGGTTTGGGCATCACCCAGTCATTGGGCTGGATCCACTATGAGACACATGCTCCAGAGCCTCACATCTTGCTTTTCAAACGTCCAATTAATTTCGAGCAGTAGAAATGATTTCGACGCTGTGCAATCGTACGGCTTGGGCCCATTTGCCCGATGATACCATTCGTGTAGTACGAAACAATATCCTTGCGAACCAAATCTGTGATGTATGAAGATAACCGAGTATAAAGGAAACAGGAGAGAGGAGAGAGAAACAAACAATTGTATAAAAAAATCCTGTATTAGAGAGCATATAGAGACGCAAATAAACAAACAACAATTTGAACACACTTTTTTATTTGATACCTCTGAAACTTTTCCTCACTATCATTATTGTCAAGGGTGAATTCCTGTTAAACGTCGATAGTACGGCGCCAACACTGGGCAGTTGCGAGGAGGAAGAAGACCGTGAACAACCAAGGTACTTTATTAGTACTCACCCAACATTTAATTTCGTGTGTTTCTTTCGTTTTGTGACTTTACCCCTCCCTACCCCGCTTTTTCCCCCGAAATATAAAAAGGGCGCTTAATTCCTCCTTAGAAATCTTTTTTTTTTTGTGTTGTGTTTTTGCAGCACCGTGCGTTGGCTGTATCTCCGATCTGGCTTCGCAGCCCCGCAAATTCAACACTCCGTTTGGTGCGCATCCTTTTCCACGCGTGTTGCGTACCCGGGTGTTCTCCACCAAAGCTCAACGTCATCACAGCATAAACACAGCATAACTCGTGATGAAATGGCTACTCAATACGCTCGTATATCCCTGCAAGAACTCGATGAGTTTCTTACCGATGTGCACAGAAATATCGAGCACGATGCCGAGTGCGATGATCTGACTGACTTCAAGAAATTGACACTCTTCTTATTCGGCTTTGCCAGCGCCAAGCTCTCTGTATTGATGTCACACCCCGATGAAGAAGCGCTCAACTTCGTTTCAAGAATATTTTCCGCTATTGAGTTGGTGCTTACAAAGCGTAAATCCTTGTTAAATACCGATATACAGCCAGCCGAGCTAAATCTGATTTATGTGGAAGCGCCCAGTCATACGCGCCCAGCCACGCCTGTTGTGTTTTTTGAGTGGTCGGTGGATTTCGCTATCCAGTGGTTTTCTCAATTTCCAGAAAACCTAGAGCTCACAAATTCAATAAAACTGTTTTTGATTGGGCTTATAAACATTGTCACGGTTCATCTCCGTGGGCTAAAGCATAAGAAAATTCTCCGCGCCCAGTTGTTGGTCATACTTGAGTCTAATGTAGACAGGTTGTACCAGCATGTGCGTTCCGAGGGATCTGGTGTGATTCATCCGCTAGGCTTCGGCTCTCTCCTTTCCACAACAGTTCACTTATTTACAATTCTAAATGACTACGATATCTCCTCGAAGTTGATCTTGCACACTGCATACTACAAACACCGTTTTGAAACATACGCCAAAAGATTGTCCTTTGCAATGTCAACAGCTAATATAACACCCGCCGACACATTGTCTTCCGAAGCCAGCTTAAGGCTTTTGGACACCTCTAAGTCGGTTCTTCTTCTTAACCTCACTTCGAACATTGTCTTGGACAAAACAGTGAGGTGGTCCCAGATAGAAATGGTTCTTCGATGGATCCATCAGCATTTCAGCAAGTTCCAGCTCGCCCGCCTGTCTTTATCTCCTGCCATGTGTCTGTATAATAGGGTTACATGCGTGTCTTTGATGAAGATTTTCATTTTTTGCCGCCTGCGAAATTCCCTTTCGAGTTTCTTTAACTCGTTTCTTTTATCTCTGCTTGATGGGGGCGATCTTTTTTCAAATGACAAAATATTTCCTGCAGTAATCTCAAAAACCTTACAATTACTTCATCTCCAGAACACGTTGATAGACTCCTCGTCTATAAAACACCTCACGCCAATAGCTCCTTTCATGGATGCTGAACTTGATGAATTGCGTATTGATATTTTACTGATGAATGATTCGGGTATAGTGAAGCAACTTCAATTCATTATCGATAAGTCTCAAGCATTCAAAACTTTCATTTCACGCAAAGAGCCTTCTGACACCCTGGACCACCCGACCATAAAGACTTGGCTCAAGTATATCACCACCCTCATACAAAAAAAGGTGGCTCGCCCTGGAAATCATTTATTGGAAGACAGATCCACCTTATACACACTACTATCAGCCCTAAGAAACGTGCCTTGTATTATTGCTGGCGACTTCGATTTCGGTTCAGCACAGTGTATGAATTGCACCACTTTGTCCAATAAGAACTTGTATGAATCAATTTCCGTCAAGCGAAAGCAAGTGTCAGAAGTGAATGAAGCTATGGTATTATACACAACGGTATTTTGTGAGTATTTGCTCAAAATCAAGGGCGAATGCTTGTTTAATGATAGCTTGTTGGCCACAAACTTCCTTCTTGCCCTTTTCAATTTGTTGGCAACTTATCGGCTTCCAGATCGTGATTGTAAACCGAATAATCCAACTGTGCAATTTGTCCTTCGATGTCTCACCAGTCATGATAATAGAGATGTGAGAATTTTGGCAGCACGAGTTGTGCCCCTATTTTTTATCCGCGAGGTTGATCAAAACCTGGAACTTCTATTCCGAGTTATTTATGGCACTTTGTCAAGAATCAAATATAGCTCGTCGCAAGGCAATGTGCATATGGCCGAATCTACAATGTTAGCCATATCTGAGCTTGCAATAATATGTGATGGTGAGTGGTTATGTGTCATTTTCATTAAATTGATGTTATCTTTAGGCGAGGCTAATGATCAACACGTCAATCTCGCCTACAACAGTATCATTTACATTGGATCTGCCAAAGCTATGACTCCCTACAAACTTCTCTCACCATATCTTCCAAGTATTGCTGAAATCATCATACAAAACCCACATATGTTTACCAGATTGACTGAATTACTTGGGGTCTCTAAAAGATACTTTCTCAGCAATACCCGTGAATACACTACACCCAGACTCTTGGAACACTACAAACATGACTTCATTCAAGAGATTGCAGACGCATCGAGTATGGAAAAAGTGAAGCTAGTCGCAAAACTTTTGCCCCGTATTATCGCGGCGTATCTTTGCAAGGACGATCACAATGACGTAAAATATATCGTGAGTGTTTTAAGTAATGTGAGCCCCACTTATCGCTCTGTGTCGATTTCAGAGTTACTTTCTAATGTAGGGGCTGTGCTTTGGTTCATTTTGCTACAGATGAAAGAGGATGAAGATGGCACCATCACAAATGAATCAAAATTTCTCCGGGCAATTGTTTACATTGCTAAGATCAGCTGGTCAAAGAAACCGGACCACGTATCATCCGGACAACCCCCTCCTGAGAGCACGTTCGATTATATTAGCTTCATTCTACAGGAGCATGTACTCGAGCTTGTTCAAAAATTTTCTGAGATTGTGCACCAAATTAATGGTATCAAGCCATATGTGGAGAAAGTTCGCTCGATCAAAGCAATTCAATTCCTCATTACCAAAAATATTGAAGCTGCGACGTGTGCATTGGGTCAAATTTCAACATGCCTTCAGGCCGCGATGGACTCTCCATCTTTAGAACTACATGCCCTCCAGTGTTGGAACGTGCTAGTCCAAAGGTTAGATTCTCCAAAGCTCGTCTCTTTGTTTGACATAACGATTTCTTTGATATTCCAAAAGTTTGAAAGTTTTAGTTTTCGATCAAAAACTGTTGCCGCAGAGATTCTTGAGAGGCTTTATAGAGAAATCACAGAGAGGTATAATAAGTACGGTCCTTATTATTATTCCTACTCGTTTGTCAAGGACTTGGATAAGTTCTATGTTTTAGACACTTCTTCCAATGCTATGCTGAAACTTCGAAATACAGGAAGACCTTTTCCCGAGTTGACTCGAAGATTGGAGACAAATAATAGAATTGTCGTACACCAAGCTTTGGATGACCTAATCAACTTGTCAAAAGCTTACCAGCAAAAGTGGCAAAGTGAAAGCTTAAGAGAGACTGCGAGCGAAAGTGAGATTTCAAAGTTGGTCAGGACAATCCTAGATCTTTCCGTCCAGTTCAAGAATAAGGATCCGTCTTTATCCAGAAAATGTGCAATTGTGTTGGCTAGTTTGGGCTCGCTTGATTCGAGTAAGTTCAATTTCAAAACCATAAAATCCCAGATTATAATACTTTATGATTTCCAGGATTATCGGGAGAATGCGAAATTTTTAGTTGACTTTATTCAAACTAAAGTCATCAAGAACTTTTGGGCATCCAATGACCCCATGCGGCAGCTATTTTCAGTTTTCTCTATGCAGAGATTTCTAGAAGTGTTGGGGTTGGAACCGTCAATTTTGGAGGATGAAAGTGAAGGAATCCGAAACGATGTTTGGAATTGTTTTTCTGAAGTTGACAAATCGACACTCACGCCATTATTATCGTCTAGGTATTGTGCATCGCCACCTCGATACGAACCTATTAAATTTCCGCATTTCAAACTTGGCATGAAGTATGAAAAGTGGCTAATCGACTTAACCACCGAACTATTTCGAAGACCGATATCAAGCCATTCGACTCAAAGGGGAAAATCAAACACAAATACTACCAAGAACATGATTTTTCGAACTTGCTCGATGCTAATTAGAGACGAGGAAATATCTATATCACTGTATTTGTTGAAATATGTGGTGTTGTCTCACATTGGGAGTGGCGATGAGCAAGTTCGGAACGATATACTTACTGAATTTTTGTCTATCTTGAATACAGATGCCAGCTTTAGCGCAGGCTCAGAAAGGACAGAAAATCTCAAATTATGTTACCAAAGCATTTTCGAGGTTTTGGACTATTTTAACGAATGGGTGTCTGCTGCTACACAAAAAATGGGCGATGCTACTGTCACGAAGGCAGACGTTTTGATGTTGAAAACATGCCGTTTAGAGGTGGTGAAGTTTCTTGAGGAGATCCCCACCGAACTCATTGCCTTTACATCTTCTCAATGTGACTCTTACGAGAGAACAATCTTGTATCTTGAGAAATGCTACAGGAATGAAAGGGCTGAAACCAGGGACACTTTGGATAAACTCAACATCGCTAGTACCTTGCAGTCGGTGTACTCCAATATTGAAGATTACGATGCTTTGAATGGTGTCCTAAGAAAGTTTTCTTCCAATAACTTGGCAGAGAAGCTTGATTCATTTCAGTATAATGAAGATTGGTATATTGCGCAAGAGTCTTTTCAGGTATTAAGCAATATTGGTAGTGAGGATGTTCGTGTTGACTGCAATACGAGGTTGCTTAAGTCGTACGCAAATCATGCACTTTATGAAAAGGTTCTCTCGTCACTTGATTCACAGATTGGAAATAGCTCCATCACCCGTCTACCGATGGCCTGGGCAATGGTTGGTTTACAAGCCGCGCTTGAATCAGGGGATATTGACGAACTTTGTAGGTGGCATAGTGCGGCAGCAACAATTGGGATACCTGAAGATGTTGAAGATGTCGTCACTTTTGAGTATGCTGATAGCTTGGTATCCCTCATGAAACAAGACTGGAAAAGGTTTAATCAAACCATACAGGACATTTACACCACCATTGGGCAGTCCTTGTCTCTGTCAATGTCGTCATCTTTCTCAAGGAATACCAAATTGATGAGACAATTACACATAATGTTTGATTCTTCACTTATTGTATCTTCTGGAATGAGCGATTTTATCATTCTGCAAGACGAACTAATGTTAACTTTGAGGGAGCGCATGAGAAATACAGACATAGAGTTCAATACGCAATGGAAGATCTTATCCATGCACAAACTTTGTTTTAAAGTCACCCAAAGTGATGATCATATTTCATCTATTTACTTGGCCGCTTCAAGTATAGCTCGACGTGATAAGAGACTTGACATAGCGACAAAGTCTATTGTGAAAGCAATGGCTCTTAACGACCAAGAAGCATCAGTGGAATACGCTCATCTTTTGTGGGAACAAGGAAAGCAGACAGAAGCCATTAAAACCTTGTCAGAGAATCTTGACTTTGGTAATTCCAAAATGAGAGCACGCAGACAGCTACAATATGCATTGTGGCTCGATGAATCCAGTCATTCCTCGTCTACGACAATCATTGAAGAGTACACGAAGGCATATAAGCTCGACACTAGCTGGGAAAAACCATTCTTCGACCTTGGAAAGTACTACAGTAAGCTAATGGAGTCGCAGAATGACCGTAGTGGCAACTATGAGAGGCATATTATCAGATTCTACCTTCACGCGTTGAAACTAGGAACAACCTACATCTTTGAGGCGCTTCCGAAATTAATAACTGTGTGGTTAGATTTTGCTCAGAGGCCACCAAAGAACAAGGATGCTTCTAAGCGACTGAACGCCATAGTGCAAGATATCATTGAGAATAAAGATGAGATCCCAATTTATGTTTGGTTTACTTCGATCACGCAATTTCTCTCAAGGTTGACTCATTCTCACGAGCCCAGTGTGAAGGTAATGATGCAGATCATCGCCTCTCTAATAGCTACATACCCCAAGCATAGTCTTTGGTATACTTTGTCACATGTCAAGTCAAAAGATGCGGTCAGAAAGAAAAGAGTGCGAGACATACTAAATGAGTTACAGAAGAATCGGGGTCTTACTCAGATCATCCGCGATGCCCAGGTATTATTTGAAATTCTCGAAAATCTTGCATCTTTCAAAGTTCCATCTGGTCTGGAATACGATAAGAAAAGGTGGCGCTTATCTGAGGACTTTAACGTTCAAGATACTAAGAGGCGGTTCACGTCGTTGGTGATACCGGTGAAATCAAACCTCGAAATACGTATTCCAGCCTCGGATTCTTCGTGGTCTGCAAAGGTCAATAAAACTGTTTGGAATGCATTCCCAAAATCCGCCTCGGTCACTTTCGACGGGTTTGATGAAGAAGTGTACGTTTTTCAGTCGCTTCAAAAACCTAAACAAATCACGATTAGAGGATCCGACAATCAACCCTATAGACTTATGCTCAAGAAGGACGACACCCGAAAGGATGCTAAAGTCTTTGAGTTCACTAATATGATCAACCGATTGTTGACTACAAGCGCTGATGCCAGAAAAAGAAATCTCATTATTGAAAACTATTCCGTTATCCCATTAGCAGAAGATCTGGGTGTGATTGAGTTTGTTCATGACGTATCAACTATGAAATCAGTCATCAGTCTACAGCAGAAGAAAGCCGGCTATCATATGGATGAGAAAAGGACGTTTCGCAAGATAGGAGAGATGCAAAAGGTTGCTAAGGCACGAAACTCTTCCGAACAAGGTCTGGATGACGGCTTGCTCGATTTCTTTCGCACATTATGCATGGAGGTGAAACCCGTTTTACATCAGTGGTTTATTGACCAATTTTCCGACCCTGCAGTGTGGTACTCAGCCAGAAATTGCTTTACGAGAACATCCGCAGTGATGTCAATTGTAGGGTACATTATTGGGTTGGGTGATAGACACTGTGAAAATATCCTTTTTGTTAAGAAAAACGGAGCGGCTTTACACATTGATTTCGATTGTCTTTTTGAAAAAGGGACAACTCTTCCTACTCCAGAAATTGTTCCTTTTAGACTAACACAGAACTTGGTTGATGCGATGGGAATCACTGGAATTGAAGGAACATTCAGAGTAACTTGTGAGGTCACCGGGACTCTAGTTCGCAGCAATGAAGCCTCTTTGATGAATATTTTGGAGACTTTAGTTTACGATCCTTTATTGGATTGGAAGACTATGGAAAAGCCACAGGAGCATCTTAAGAGAGTACGGCGCAAGATCCGTGGGCTCTTGGACAAGGAAGGTTTGCCAATGAATGTTCACGGTCAGGTGGACTACTTGATTCAGCAGGCTTCTTCAGAGCGAAATCTTTGCAGAATGTATGGTGGCTGGGCTGCTTACATTTGACATAGAAGAAAGGAAATACAATCACAAAATAGCCATATTTCAATACTTTCAATTTATAGTGGAGCTGTAGATATAGCATGCATGGAGTCGTTCTCGTCTCCCAGTTCCGGTGGGGGTTTCCGACCCACGGCCATGTTCATTCGTGTACCGGTAATTTGAATCAGTGGCAGCGACGTTATTGGATGACCTAAGAAATGATCTTCATAGTTCGAGTTATCAATGACACCCGAGTTGTCATAGTCAAGGGTATGAGGGGGCACCAACTGATCCTCGAGGAGCCCACCAAAGGGCTCAGCTTCCGGCTCGGTCTTCAACTCCCCCTCTTGATGATTTGGGTGAGTTGGGTTGATTTCTCTAGGAGGCAATTTTGGCGGCATTGGTTTTGCATTTACCGAGGATGGTGGGAAGGGTATCACATTTGGAGACGACGCCACATTTGTTGTTATTGGAAGAACTGGCGAAGAAATCACATTTGGTGAGGAGCCCAATGTTGGCGAGGATGTCACGTTTGTAGGGGCGGTAACATCGATGGGTCGTGGTGGTCTAATTTCCTGGTTCAATTCCTTCCCGAAGTCATACAGAGAGCCATCGGTGGCCTTTTCATTATCGGAATTGGTGGTAGGATTAGACTGTTTCCGTGTCCTTCTATTAGTGATCATCTCTGGCGGATGATAGGTCGAACCAACCGCTGCAGACAGCGTAGCAGCGCTGGTCTTCGATGCTGTGGTTTTGTCGCTCTTGGAATACCATTCGCCGAGCTTGCGAAGAGTGCTCAAGTTGTGGAAGGATTCGGTTTTGGGTGACATCGGTGAAGCACCCTCACCTGATACCAATGAGGCAGACCGGCGTTTTGTAGGCTCACTAACGGATCCATCGGAAAGGCAGTTTGTCTCGTCCACGCCAAGAGTATGGGCCGATTTAGGTTTGCGCAAGCGACGGGAAAAATCACTGATGGTTTTGGTCACCTTTTGCTTCTGACTTAAAGCGGGTATAGAATCAATAATACTGGCCGCATCCAGCTTCTGCTCTTCGCTATCTACTGTGGCATCCAGAGCGGTATCAACAGAAAGATTGTCGCTAGCAGTATCATGGGGTTCCTTATTGGTTTCCTTGGTGGGGTTGTTGGGTTCTTTATTGGTATCCTTGTTGGTTTCCTTGTTGTGTTCTCTGGTGGGGTCTCTGGCGGGTAGAGCCTGGTCAGTTTCCTCGGCCCTGGGGTCCTTTTCCCAAATGCCTCCGCGATACAACTCTTCTGGTGTACGGCAGAACAGAAGATCGTCCCAGTGGGGTAGCACAAGCGAGTCCTTGATGGCATCCTTGAATTTTTTCTCAATCGTGTTGGTGATGATGTTATATGACATTTGCCTCGAGCTGATGACCGGCTCGATCTTAATGGACACATCAGGTTCACGTTCGTAAGTGTACCACATCCGGGCAGAAGGAGGGGCCTTGATCCGTACGAGCATTGGGCCTGAGATCTTTTCGAGCGTGATTGACAACAACACGTCGACTTCTCTTGTTTTGAAGCGCGAACCGAGATTGATATTGACCTTGGTTGCCAACTGGATGGACATGCCGCCAGTGTATTGCATGTTGAACGAGACGAGGAGATCGCCCTCGGGATTGATCTCTTTCAATACAGGGAAAGTCAACGTGGGAGCGGCGTTACCCGCGTGCACCTTTGTGATCTGGAACTTATCCAAAAAGCCAGGGGTCTTCATCTTGTTGAGCTTTCGCTCGATCTTTGAGATCAAATAATTTTTCATCAAGTCGGTTTTCTGGAGCGAAAGAAAGATTCGTCCAATGATTGCATTGAACCATTTGGATTGGAGCTGACCCTCTGACCCATACAAGTTCTGGATCAACGAGATCATGCTCTGGGTTTCAAGATGCATGGTTTTGGCATAGATGGACGGGTTCAATCCCGAGGGGCCAGGGGCGTCTGTTTTAGTGGCCCTTATAAGAGCAAAGTACCAGTCCTCCTTATCGATATTCAAGTCCGTGTACACAAAAATGGTACCAGGAGGCGCCGGCAAACCGGAATCCGGACGCAACACGTCATGGATGGAGATCTTTGTGTCATTTTGCCAATCAGTAGTAGAGAAGTTCTCGGAAAGCCTTCGGGTCCGCGACCAGTCGTTTTTGAGAATGGCTATGGACGAGTATTTTGTGAAAAGAGACCCCTCCGAGAGCGTGCGGGGCCAAAGCGAGATCACATGGTTGGATAGCACAATCACGTGCTTGACGTCTTGCAAATTTTCGTTTTTATACAAGAAAAGATTTCCGTGTTTCAACACCGCGTAATAGCGGTGTTTTTTCGTGGCGGCCGTTGGCTTTGGAGGCGGCGAAACCATGCCCGATCCCAGCGACGCGCCCGCAGATGGTCCTACCGTACCTGAAGAGATTTGGCTTGTGCCAGAAGATGTTGAAAGGTCCAGATTACTGGATACAGATGGTTCCGTTGACGACGGGCCCGACCCCGACGTTTTGGAGGTATTGGTCACCAATTTATAAAGCGACGAGTAGGCGGATTTCACATCCTGGGACTCGGAAACACTTTCTGTCTTTGCGGAAATCTCGTCCTGTGACTCCAAGTCCTCGTGGGTCACTAAAATCCATCCTTGTTTAAAGCAATCGAGGCCAGTTTGGGCATATTCTTCGATTTCGCCGGCTTTCAACGGTTGCTCGGGAACTTGCGGTTTTTTCTTGGGGTGGAGGTATATAAATGCAATAAGCAAGAGCGGCACAAAAGTCACACCACCTAATAAATACGCATAAACAAGAGATGCAAGAGACATTTGGCACAGTTGAAGATGACAACTGGTAGTTGATGGTTGAATTGTGAAGCGAACACCCCGAGATCCGGGGTACACGCAACACATTGCGCAACCACCGGGGGACACCTGTCAAGGGCGAGGCGCGAGAGATCCGGGGTATCGCGTGGGCCGGCGGGCGCCTCGGCACCTCCCATCCTGGCTATAATAATGGATAATATTCCAGTTAAAGAGAATTTGTTTATTCGACGATTTTTTCACTGCAAAAACGGTATCGCAGTATTAGCAGTAACTTTGGTTAGTCAATAAGTATTATCTACTGAAAAAAGTTTCCTTCTTCACATATCATGCTACATATCACGCTACATATCACGCTACATATCACACTACATATCACGCTACATATCACACTACATATCACACTACATATCACACTACATAACCGGGTTATGCGAACCGAAGTCAGCAGAAGGTGGGACCATTTACTAAGAAATTTAATGGATGAAGATTCGAGCTGTTATATTTAGGAGTGAGAGGTTTTCCAAAGCCCAAGAATATTATTTTGCCACTTCTACGTATTCTCTCATTAGAAGGGTGTTGTGTGTGGTGGTAGCACCGACATTTTTAAATACAAGAAACATTGCAGATTAGTTGAGTAAAACAATATACTCGGCATTTGAATGACCAGAAAAAGAATGTAGAATGTGTAGGCTAAGCAAAAAAAGCGTAGCTAAGAATATTGTGGAAAGCTAATTATGCTAAAGATACTATTCAACCATCATGACTCATGCCAAGGTCGCATACTGTACTTATTATAAATTGATTCTTTTTATAAGGGGTTCGTAATTGCAGGGGGTGTTATGAGGTAATTTTTGACTGCCAAGAATACCTCCGAGTTAGAGGGGTACAATTGACAAAAGGGGGTACATTTAAGACATGTGTGTTGTGGAACTATAAAAGGATTAAGCAACATAGTCAATGTAAATTTTCCAGAGATTTATATAAATATATTATATATATTCATAGCATGGTGTGGAGATGGGGTGGTCCGCAACATTTATCGTTATAACGGGGTAGACTATCAACGCGCATAGATACTCCCGTCTAACCCAGGGCCCATCAGTGACTGTTTTATGTCAAAGCCACATTTACCCCTGGTCCACTTTTCTTATCTTCAATTTTATTTTTATTTTTATTTTCATTTTTATTATTTTATTTTATTTTATTTTTATTATTTTTATTTTTTTTAATTGACATCTATAAATCATACACAGAAATGAAAGAACATATAACCCATTCAAAGACTCCAGAGACTTAGAAGAAGAAATCGCTCACTAGGAAATTCGACGTCCCGATCATCTCACTGGCCTTACCAGAAAGCACGGATCTTTTGTTCAAGAACTTGAACACGTCATTAGGTGCATCGTCTTCAACTCTCTGTTCATCGGTCAACGATAAATTGAGCTTGTCATTTTGACGGTAGTGGAAAGACATCTTTCCCGATAAGGAAGGAATAGGCGTTTCCACAATTCCCTTGGGAGAAGCTATTTCCTCATGCTCCGAATCCGTAGTGAGCTGATCATCCTCATCGTCATCGTAGTGGATATAATCATCAATGTGTTGGCCGAAAGATGGCTTAGGGTTGAAGTTAACATTGCGGAAAAACGGAACCTGGAATTTCGCTCTTGCAGGAGTTTCTTGTTCCGGTGTTTCCGAAGGCGGTGGCTTGTTGAGCACAGAGAATGAAGAGTGATCGTTATGGATCTCCATTTGCGACTTGCGGAACTTCGAATAGTACAGCCTCATGTTATCATGAATCACCTTGTTGAAGTTATATGAGATGTTAGGGTATGCGGCGGAGTTTGATGAAGTAGCCGAAGAAGCTTGAGGGTCAGCATTTTCCGTGTCGTTCATCACCAGCAACATATCCGTATTCAGATGAGAAAAGCTCAAGAGCTTTTCCACGGGGTCTATCTTATCGTCTGCGGCCGAAGCTTCGGTTGTACATATGGAGTTTGCATTTGATTTTCCTTCAAGATTTATTTTTCTTCTCTTTTGGTCATGGCCTGCCAGGTTAGTTTGCTGATTTTGCTTGAGGTCGGGTTTTTCAACTCCGACGGAACGGCGACAAGACTTACGTGTATTCATTGGGGTTCTCGGTGGGTTGGTTTGGGTTTGGGTTGGTTTGATTTCGTGTTGAAATAATATGGTTCAAATGCAATTGAAAGAAGTAAATGCTGGGACCAGGCAGCAGCAGAACACTAAATGTGGAATGTAGATAAGTGTTCTTAAGAAAAGAGTAAAAAAAGTGGATATTCGGGGAAATTTGATTGCCAGGGAAAACAAAGGTAAATGGCAAAATTTCGGGGTATGCGAGTCAGTTCAAGTAATGAAGAAATAATTGGACTGGAGGAAATGAAAAAGTTTGGAGACAATTCTGAGAAATACCAGCTATCACAAAAATTGAAGCAAAATAAAAAACAAATAAAGGAAACAAAGCAAATTGAAGAAAAGGAAAAGTTATGGGATGGGAAATTAAACTCAAGGATCTTTGAAGTTGGAATATGCTGGGAACATATAAGTAGTGAAATTTTGCAGGGCAAAAAAAAAAAAAAATCGAAGAAAACGGAAATAAAAAAGCCGCACTCCCTGCGGGTACCTTTCCTGCAGACTCTCACTTTTTTTTGTTTTTTTTGTTTTTTTTTTTCTTCTCTCACCAACCGCCAGGCAAACCCAAAACACATTCAAGGACATTACCGGTTCAACAAATAGTCGAATATATTGAAAAAATCGGATGGTATAATACCTTGCAATTGCAATTGCAATTGAGCAACTGTCGCAAAAGTGTATCCCTTTCCTGCGACTTCCTTTTACGGAACTTTCCCAAGGGTCATGCTATCATGGTTTGTCATGGGAGCGCCTCCACCCCCCCTTTGGGCTCCGCAAAATTTGTGCCCGTGTAAAGCTACGGTACTCCGCTGTATAGCGCAACTATTCATGCGGTGCCGGTTACGAGCAATTAAAAAAACAGTTAGCAAAGAAAAAAAAAAAAAAAACACACACAAACACATACACAAACACAAATCCCCTCGTTGATCAAATGGGCTTTTGTTGTCGAAAAAAAAAGGGCAGTTATTTGGCCTGAACTATTACTGCCCCGTCGACACACCAGGAGTTTCCTTTGAATCCCTTGTTCAGCACATGATAAGGGGGGTTAACTCTCCTCGGCGGTTGAAAAATCTTTACATTGTTCCTTGAAAAAACTTTTTTTTCCTTGCCGCTCTGTTATACTCTCCGGCATATAGAGATTAGATTTCCCTCTGGATACCGGATTCAGGCGCGGGCTTCTACTGGTGGCGGGCAAAAAAATCAAAAAATTCCCCAGAAAAACTTACCAACCCGCGAACACAGGGAATGAAGGCATTTCTTTTTCTCTAAGGAGAATGACGTTCTCTGTTGTTTTTTTCGTTGATTGCTATGACCAGATAGGGGTCCATACCGCAAGATAAGATTCCCTTCACTGAGAATTTTTTTTTTTGCTTTTTGCTTTTTGTTGAGCAAAGAAAAAGGGGTGCTACATTCTTGTCTTCTGGCAAATTCCTGCAATTGGGCGTGAGTATTTTCATTGTTATTTTTGTTTTATTTTTGTACTATTTTTTTTTTCTTGGTCATGTGACAAACTCGCCAATGGCTGGCCTTTCTTTGCAGAGAGTCTCTGTCAGCGTTGGTAGGACTATGTCGGATACCTCGGGGTGCTTCCTGACGCCGAATCAGATCGCGGGAAATGTCAGCGGCGTGGTTTGTATGCAGGTCTTAAGGCGTGTTTGCACATTAAGTGGATTATATGGCAGACAAGCGTCATTTTACGGTGCGGCATTGTGCGGCACGGATGCACGGATGCTCAAGCGCCGCAGCGGCCTTTGGCTTTTCATTTCGCCTTGTTCCCCAGACTGTTCACCCGAGGCGTGGCGGTAGAAGTCTTGAGCGAAAATTCTTCCAATTCAGGGATTTACAAAGTTTTTTATCAGCTTTTGGGTTAAATGGGTACACAAATCCTGGTATCGCTGATTTTAAATCACTATGGTGTTTTTTTTTTGTTTTTTTTTTTGTTTTGTTGTTTCTCTTTAGTCCACAATGAAGTTTCACCAGTGCTAAGGAATCCGTTTATGGACGAGAACGGTGACGAAACATGAGAAAAAAAAAAAAAAACACGCTCTCCCAGATCCCAGTCCACATATTGCAAGGAAGGCAAAAGAATTCCAGATAAAAACAACCTCAACATAAAAAATTTTCCACAACGGCAAAATTCAATTCAATTTCGGACACTGGTGTTATTGTTCTTTTCTATGGCTGGCCATCATATGGTTTGTGACTTTGTGGTTCGGAGACTCTACTTTCCCATCCATGTCAAGTACTTTTTTTTTTGTTCGTTCCTAGACCACAAATGAAAAAAAGCCGCACACCCGTCGTACTGTCGGTTCTAATCCGTCGTACGTGCATGCGGTACCAACGATACGAGGAGCGGCGGCCTTTAAATCCCACGCCGTCGCGTCACGTGCATCACTATCACGTGTATCGCGATTCACGTGTATCGCCGTCACGTGCTCTGTGATCACATGACTAAACGTCCCGTGACGTAGTGCCCAGGTATTCCCGTTACTTTTCCAATATTTCCACCCCAAACAATAACAGGCTGAATCACCCTATTCCTTTTCTTTCTCATGAAATTCTCTCCATATGCCTTGGTGCTTGTGCTTCCGCTAGTCTCTGCCTCCATAGGCGATAATCTTCCGGAATTCTCCCAATGTTTGGCCGATTGCGATTCTGAGACGTGTCTGGCCACTGCACCAACATTCAAGTATGCAAAAAACTCGGTGGATCCGGTTACTGGCACGCTTTTCGGATGGGATTGCCGGCTGGACTGTAATTATAAATGTCAACAAATCGTCACACATACGCGGAAGGCCGCAGGTTTACCTGTGGTGCAGTTTTATGGTAAGTGGCCGTTCCATCGCATTCTTGGGGTCACGGAATTCTATTCCACGGTATTTTCCATGGCAAACTTCTATGTGAATTACGTGAACTTCGGCAAGATTTCGCGTCATTACCGTGGTGCGTTGTCTTCCAGCCCCGAAAAGGCTGCGATGCTCTACCAGTACCTCATTCTACTTTCGGTTTCCATGCTTGGATGGATGCTAAGCTCGGTCTTTCACATCCGGGACTTCCCTCTCACAGAGACACTTGATTATGCCGGGGCAAGTGGGATTTCCTTAGCCAACTTCAATGCGATCTTTATGCGGTACTTTGAGCTCTATCGACCGGAGAAAAAACGGGTCCGGAGGCTTTTCCACTTTATGCTTTTGCTCATATTGATGGGCCACTACACTAAGCTCTACACGGCGTGGGACTATAGCTATAACATGAAATTCAACGTGGCGTTCGGGCTTTCAGCGGTTTTGCTTTGGGTGTTGCACTCTTTGGGTGTAAACAGGAAATACACCGCAAAAGCTCATATCTATAGCAACTCCATCTACCTTCTTCCACATGAGACGCGGATTTTGGCAAAACTTAACTATATCGGGCTCTCTCGGCTGCGGTTCATCCCACTAATTCCTGTGGCGCTTAATTTCTATCTTCTTTTAGCTGTGCTGCTTGAAATGATTGACTTTGAGCCTTTGTTTCTGTTGGTGGACGCACACTCTCTATGGCACTTGTGCACCATCTTCCCACCCATCATCTGGTACGACTGGAACGTGTGGGACTTGGAGTTGGCTCTGAGGGGCTGATTCTGAGCATTTTGGCACTTCGGCATTTCGGCATTTCGAGGGTGTGTAACCCAGAGGTTCAACAATTTCCAAAAGGATTTACAATACTCCAAAAGTTTATTGCACTCATACTTGAAGCGGTGCTTTAATTTAGAAATACGAAATGTGAAGACACAAGAAATATACAAACATTAAAAGAGTGGTTTTATTGATTGATTAATAATTATGTGGTTGCTGCTAAAAGTAACAATGTGTGGCCTCCTCAAAAACACGGAATGGTGACGAGCCCTGATGCCCTTATGCCTTGAAGACATGAGAAATGAAAATGCTGGAATAAATTAAGGCTGGACTCATTCACAATCACCATTGAGTACCCAGGAAAAATAATGTGCTAGCAATGGATTTGCGATAACGAACGAAGTTATAAAGCTTGCCCGTGCTTCCTCAGACAATGTTATCCGTCAGTAAATGAGGCAACGCAGGTCTTTTGCGGTACCTAAGGTAGGTGGCGTGGCCCATTTTAGAAACACCTATTATGGCCACAAGGAAAGCCAATACCACAAACCAGTGGCTCTGCATGGTGGAGGACGGCTCTTCGTATCCTCGAGAGTAGTAGGCATGTTCGTTCATAAGAATACGATCAGCGGCTGCGTTTGGAAGCATTGTATTCGATGGATGGATGGATAATTGCTTGCTTCTTGAAAAAAGTTTAAGGGAAGAGCGTGAAGTAAACGAGATGAGCGGGTCCAGGTGGGATTTATACCTTTTCAGTTTGCTTCGGTTTCAGCTTGAGCTTGAGGATAAAGTTTGGGCGGATAGACAATTTAACCGGAAAAAGGCGTGGTTTTAAGATTATGCCGCGTCACAATAACCAAGCTGAAATTGGGAAAATATATTTAGACGATCTCGGGAAAAGGCTACTGAAACTTTCATTCGATGCTGCATGCAGGCATTTCATCATTCCTCGCGTGTATGCCGGACAACAATAATCAAACTCTTCTTTGTTTGTTGTTAAGAACGGCTTGAAGATGGGGGTCTTTTGATGTTTGTAAAGATTCTGATACTTGGAGTATATGTGTTTTTATACTTCGGGGTCGAAATATGGTGGGGTGAAAGAAATAACAACGAATCTGTTGGAAGGAGTCGCTGGGGCTGTCTTACATGCAGTCTAGCGAAAGGTAATTTAATTGCGCCAGCGCAGTCACCTTGCCTAAATAGGCAAAAGTCTCAGGAGAACCCAAACAATTAAGGAAAGAAAAAAAAGATTTGGAATTTGGATATTAAAAAAAAAGTTGTGCGGCTTCGCTCACTCCCCCACCCGAGTTAAAAATATCCGGCTAAAAAAAGATCCCCTGTTGAAGGTTTGCTTGCTAAAAACATGGGAATCCAACTATAGAGATCCCCTTGTTTGCTTACAAATGCGCTCTCAATTGCCCTTCCATTGACTCCATGCTGTGGCCAACAAAGTGATTTATTTTCTGGCGGTGGGATGGTTTATTTTTCTGGGCGACTTTTTGGCGTTCTCACTTATACTGTTTTTTTTTTCTTTTTTTTTTTTTTTTTTTTTTGTTTGACAGGAATTTTAAGTACCCTGTTAAACTCTGAAGATCCCGTCAAGAGGTTCCCAAAACAGACAATGTGTGACCTCTGACAAAGATTGGTGGGGTCTATTGAGGATGATTGATGGAATTTTTTGAGACATGTTTTCAATGTGGGATGGTGAATATTCCGCAATGTCCCTCCATCCAGTGTAAGAAAAAAGAGGGCATAAGTTTTTAAGAAGAATAATGTTGAAAATATCGAAAAGAAAATTGCTATACTATCATTGGGAATTCTGGTACCCCACTCGGGGGACCTCTCACCGGAATTTACAGTCACGGACATATTCAATGGTTTATTAAGGTTTTGTTGAAGGGGAATAGCAAGTATGAGACGTGCCTGTAAAGGTTCCTGCAAACCCTTTACAGATACCCAAAAACTCTGAATACCCAAGAATCTAAAAGCTGGAACACTGGGCCGCTTCCTGACCTTTAAACTGGGCGACTTTTCAAACGATATCCATAAGTGCCAAGTAGATTCACACAACAGTACAATAAGCTTCATGGTGATGTGACATTGTTTTTTGTTGGAGCACCAACCATTGTGCTAATTGTGCTGCCCGGTCTTCGTACAAGATCTCAGGTTCAATAAAGGGAACTCGAAGAAACAATACACTAAATGTTGTCATGATTGAGTGGCTCTTTGCTTCAGCTAGGGCCTTGATGACATTATATGGTGCTGCTGTAAAGGCAGATTCATCAAAGTGAAAATGAATTTACCCTTTATGGGAGGAGGGGGGTATGATGCTCCAACGTAATTTTTTTGGTAGACTAGCCACTGCACCAACATTCAAATATGCAAAATAATCGGTGGATCCGTCATTTTTCAAGTCTTGATATTTTATACCTCCCGACTCGTGGATCTGGGTGAGCCACTTAAATATGAGCGAAAACAGGGAGACTCGTAAATATAGATCTCCAGTATAGTCAACACCTGGCTAATAGAACTTTCAGCTGGTAAACTTTCTCCCAAAAAGAGCGGATTTTGGTATTTTCACCCGTTTATCTTCTTGTTATATAGAACCTAAACACCCCCAATTCCTTTTTTATGGAAAAATCGCCTCTTCTTTCTTGTAGATGAAGCTGGTTCAAATCAAGTACATCTAACTTCGATATTTTGCAACCTTATAATCGTCTCAAGGACGTAAAAGTATTGTCAATCACATGTAAGTATCTAGTCTCAAGTACATTCAAACATAGTTCTGTTGGTTTTTTGGGCGACTCAGGAGATATCTGACAGGATGAACACGCTTTGTATGAAGTCGTGGTACGAGCAAAGAATCATTTCAGGACTAGTCGAAATTCAGAGTATGAACACATTGAATGGCTATCATCTTAAAAAGTCACAATTGCAGATGCCAATTATTATGATAAATCACGGCATTTAATACCATCTATAGACATAAAAAGTAACACCACTAGGTCATAAAGTGGTATAGTTAGTAGTACACTCAATTATGACAAATTCTCTGGCGTCCAGGAAACTACTTCCAAGTGTGGACAATGAAACAACCAAAGATATCTCAGTTCAAAATCTTAGCCAAGGTACTACACAAAAGGAGAAAATATAATTGTCAAATCAACTGGAAAGCTCATAAATATAACTAATCAATCTCTTTCGGGTATGAGAAGGCTGAGACATACAATTAAATGGGGATTTTTGCACCTATGTTCAAGACGCACATGCTAATCCTTCGAAAGCTTCTATAAATAGTTCTTTAATTTAGTGATACATTATTCTCCTTATTTATAACGGACTGGATAGAAAAGTTCCAAATCCTTTGATATATTACTTGAAATCTACAAAGGGACCAGAAACCCAACTCTTTTTCGGCTTGCTTTATTCCAAGACCAGAATCTGGCTAATTACTGGGCCAATACCCCCTCGTCGAAACCTAGAACAAATCCCCTTTTCCTGCTTCCGTATTTAAAAAATTATAGTTTTCGCTTATTTTGTAGCTCCTACGTATCAAATGGGTATATATTTACAATTGGGTGATACATATTACCTTAGCAGTTGCTACAAATTAACTATTTATTTGCGAAATCTGCGCAAGAACCCTTTGGACTTCTTCTTCTCTGGATCCGGTACTGTCACCTTTGGGAATTTAAAACTGCTAACATCCAGTTCAGGCAGCAGGCAGTTTTCCCTGGCTTCAATCTTGGTCGCTCTATCAAAAACAGATGGCGTCAGTGACCTTGTGGAAACGGGGGAAGACACGAGGGAAGATCCTACTGAGGCACTCTTAGCATGCGTGGTGACATTTCGCTTCGTTGGGGACGAGTGCGCGGACTTTCCCGCGGACTTTCCCGCGGACTGCTCGGAGCCTGTCCTAGTGGTGTCCTGTATGGGGAAATCCAGTACAAAAGAGTTCAATATGCACGCAATAAAATCATGGAGAAGTTCCGTTACGGACTCCGCCCTGGTATATCCATAAAAGTGAAGCTTCAAATTATCACACACGCATGCCACAATCACCGACAAGAGCTCACGCACATTGTCAATGTCTGGAACCGCCTCATACGCTTTAATATGAGTTAGGAACGTTGTTTTCACATACTCGGAAAAATACTCCATGAGCGGTGCGTCCGCTCGCTGGAAGTAGAAAAAGCTGTTGCGCGTGAGCTCGTGGCGCTCGTCGGCATTGAGGTCCGCGGCGTCCGCGGCCGATAACGCGCACGTGACTACGCGGACGCGGTAGAGGGCAAAGTCCATCACCTCAATGAACAAACGCTGGGTGATCTGGCGGGGTGGAAGCCACATGTAGTAGTTCTCACCGAGCGACTCGCATCGGATGTCGTGATAAACATCGTCCCAAAACAGCAGTAGATGAAATGCGTCCCGGACGCTGACACTGTGTTCCGGGGCGTGCACCGCACAACAAGCAAGGCGCCGTTCCAATGCCGCCAATTTGGCGCGCACCGCCTCTGCGTACAAGGACGCGCCTCTGGTGCCGGTGGTGGACTCTTGGCTGAAAACGTCGTCTCTCTTTTCGTCCGCTGCAATTACTTGCACATATGCCGGGGGCTTTTCTCTCAAGATTCCTGAAACAAAGTCGTTGTTTGGCTCGAACTTTTCAAAGTAATTATACTGTAAACACTTGAGATTGTCCATAGTAAGAAGCGGTCCGCCATCATCCATGCCCTGGGACCCACTCCGCATGGAATCATTGAGCGCACGACATACACTTTGGCCCACAGAATTGCTTTTGGCTTGTGCAACATCGTCATTAAATTGCAAGAGCTTTCTCTCAAAGAGAGATATCGTAGTATCGTAATCGACATATTGGAGTGTTTCCGGATCAAACACTTTCCGGCTTCTGGAAGTGGCGGTGGACGACCCAGTAGACCATCCTGCAGAGGACCCGGCGGTGATCGAAGATTTCTCCGATGCCTTGGATGTGTATCCACTGGTACTTAACAGCGTGGTGGTGGAAGAGCTCCGGCGATGCTTGCTTTTGAGACTGTGCGAATGGCTGGTGGTCCTTGGAATTGGTTTCCTTGGTGCCGTTGCTGCGATCATGAGAAAGGCAGACATATTGGGGAAATTGAAGGGTATTCAGAATTGGGGGAATATTAAGAGAAGAATTGAAATAATATTATCAGACACAAGTCAGATGGAAACTGGAAGTCAAGTGTGTAGGTCTTAGAGGTGGTTGCAGATTTTACCTCCTTTTTTTATTGTTTTCTGTCTGGTTCAATAAGGCAGAAATAGTTTTTTGTGTTTCGTCTTGATCTGAAGACCGATGTAAGGCTGAAACTTTGAAATTTATAAGGAATGAGATGCAAAAAAAAAAAAAAAAGGACAGAAGTGGATCGGGAAAAACCGTCGAAATATATAAGTTTCCCCTTTTTCCACAAGACTGGTGTATCAAGTGACATCCAGACACGGCTGGGCACAACACGTATTTATGAAAAATACCTAGATGAGGTACATTACCTGTAGTGCACCATTGTGCCAAAACCGGCGATCTTCTCCGTAAGTGAGGCGGTATATGCAAGAGAATGAGTGTACATGCGGCAAAGCCTGTATAAAATCCAGTGCCCCCCTGCTCCTGCGACGGTATATGGACCGGTACAATAGGAGGTTTTTGTCTCTTTAACTAGGGAGAGTACACAATGGGCTTATTATTTCCTTCTTTTGATCCTCTGTTTTGCCCTCTTTTGCTTTTCTTGCTTTTTTTTTGCTTTCCCACAACCCCATGGGCTTTTGTTTTTTCTGAAACCTTGTTGGGATGTTCCCCCGGCACGTCTGCCGTTGGCCGAAACCTTATTCCGAACCGATCTATGAAGGACTTGCATTGCCTGTGAAGGACAGACTGAGCATCTGAGCGTCCACACAGTGCACTATGCAAGGGGGGCTGTAGAGATACTGCATACCATACTGGATATTATCCGGATATCTGAAAAAAGTGCGATCTTATTACAATTAACAGCATATCCCCCTATTGTTTCAGTGCCCTTGTTTACCATGCCCTCGACTTTCCTTAGTTTTTTCCATTGTTATCATCCAAAGACACAGCCCCCCTTCATAAAACAAAAGCCAAAAAACATGCGGCTTCCAGCCGAGAACCAAGCGAAGTCGGAATAACGGCGATGCATTTTCGCTAACGTTTGCGGAAAGTATAAACGCGAAGCGGAAATCTGGAACCTTCATTCGTGCGAACGTTTTTTGGGTTTTTTTTTTTTGTTGCTTGTCCAAACTTTTCCAGCTTTAGGGACGAATAGCTTAAAATCGCGTCCCTTTTTTCGGAGCTTAATTGCAGATGTTTAAAGTTTACACGGACTTGTAAATATTCTGACTATACAGATCCGCTTTTGTATCACCTAGCAGGCAACTTTTCTCTCTTCGTTCATTTCTCGCTTAACAAAAATTTGTCACTTGTGATAGGCTCATGAGTGAAAGGGGTAACAACAATGCATATGACGCACCGTACCTTGTTCTCCAAAAAGAAGTTCGGAAGGTCCAGTACTCCTTCCCCAACTCGGTTAACCGGTTGTATTTTCTCGATCTTCTGAGTCATTTCTGAATTAAGCGACTACTTATCCATGTAGGACGGCGAAATTTTTTTTATGAGCGATTTTTTTCTTTCGAAAGGCGAAAGGAGTAGCTCGTATCTTGAAATTTTATGATGCAGATTTCAGACTTCGGTGAGGCACCCCTACGACACCCTGTAACCATGATATTTGGGAAAGGTGACCCAAGATTCATGTCAAAAAGACGAGGGCTTTTGAAATCGTTTTTCGAAAGAAATAAACTGTTCTAACGGATACCACTGTTGAATTGAGCGCAAACATGTATACCTTCTGGAAAATTCCTCCAAACGTCTGAGTTTTGTGAGTATTGAAGGTTTCCGACTTTCGGGCCCTAGATCGGCGACGGCGCCTTACTAAGTTGTTCAGCCATCTTGGAAATACCAAAAGATATAGGACGGGGATCCTTTCAGGTGATTTGACTCGCGTTTGAGTTATTAATAAGTATTGTACCAAAAAAAATTATTTGCTTGAAAAAGAATTAGACATCCAGGTTCTGATTTTCAAATATTAGGAAAGTGGATGTAAAAAGAAAAAGAAACTCCGATACGGGGAGTTGAACCCCGGTCTCGACGGTGAGAGCGTCGTGTGCTAGCCGTTACACCATATCGGATTTGATGAGTCATAAATTTGGCCAGACTAATATGAACATCATGAGTAACATTTGAAACATTTTCGCTAACTTGCCTCATCGCCGAAGGAGGAAGGTATAGGGCTCGGGTATCATGATAAATTCATTGTTCTGTTTTTTTTCCAGATGTATTATAGGGGATTTCTCTATATTTTTATAGATTCTGTGGGTTTTTATAGCGCCGTCCTGTAATTTGTTTCTTTAAAAAAAAAAATTGTGTTTTCAGGTTTTTCTCTATAATAGTTTTGTGTCGTTCTTATAGCGACGTCCTGTAATACAATTGTTTCTTTAAAAAAAGCATCTCATAATTTGCAGATTTCGCGGGGTGCTGAAAAATAACCGCATACAACAAAATCGATGACAATGATACATATAACGATACAGAAAATGCGTCTTATCGCCACATTCATATACCCTCAATTTATCGTATTTCTTGGTTTTCATCACCCCCAAATTAGCCATAACATGGTTTTTCAAGAAGGCTGCTTATCACTGTCATTTAAACTTGGTAAAACTTGCAACTGTTCTTTGGTCATGACGACATTCAGCTTGAAGAGCCATAAGATTATCAAATGGACATCGACATACATATGCCTTATGTCTCTCTACCTTAGATATAGTATTTCGTAAGTTAGCAGAGGATCACTTTTGAATCAAGACCTATCAAATGTGACTAAAACATTTATGAATTATCGTTAAATGCAATCAGGTCATCTGGGTGTTATCTGGGCCGGAAACAACTGAATCGGGGCTTTTTTTGGTATGCTTACGAAATACATTCTATAGTCTAGATATAGGCAATCCTTCACTTACAGCAATCGTGAGAACATATAAATGAAAAGTCAGCTTCACGGTCATATTTTTTTTTTTGGATTTCATTGTCATCTGTAATTCACGTTATTCAGTGATTTAATAAAATGTGTACTTTTATCTGCAGGCCGCACTTTTACTCAATGAATTGGATGCTTTTATTTTGTGTTTTTTTTCTTTTTTTATCATTGTGTGTTCGACTATAAAATGCCAAAGCCCCATCTGCTATTAAGCAGATCAAAATTCTTTGAAGAACTGAGCACCTGGAAAAAATTTCGTATTATGGTGAAGTATTAAAAAAAAAAGAAACAATTGTATTTTGGGGCATTCCCAGAGGAAAAAAGATGAAAAAAAAGAGATACTCAGTCTTTCTAAATAATTGACGATAAGAAAAATTAAAAATTAACAATTAAAAATCGAAACTGAAAAATACACCAGCGCATAACAAGACAATTTATAGAAGACAACAATTTGGTTAGACCGCTTTGTTAAAATTACCCGAACTTCTCGGTTTCCCTCCAAATATATATAAAAAGTGGGGGTACATGCTTCATATTCAAGAGTCGAATTGGTTTCTTGTGCATCCTGCACAACGAACCAACAACGAGCACTCCCAAACACGCTAAACCACAGAAAATCCAATCAAACAGAGTAAGATTTTTTTACAAATCAAACCAGGGGCTGAATTCTTGAAGATTCTACCCAAAAGACCTATCCTGTTCCATTATAATTTGATTCCACAAGAATTCGCAAAGAAACACAGATAATGCTAAAAGTTATATCTTTCACCCTATTGCTACCACCAAAAATTGTAGAAAACCATCGAAAAGCGCAAGTGGTTTAGTGGTAAAATCCAACGTTGCCATCGTTGGGCCCCCGGTTCGATTCCGGGCTTGCGCAGTTCTTTTTACCTTTTATTTGGTTATTTCCTGGCGACTCGGACATAAAATTTAACCAGCTTTTTTTTAACCGAGTTTTTTTTTGTTTATTCGCTGAGCGCGATCACGAAATATACTGCATACACAGTTGAGTATTCCTTATGCGCGATGGGCCACGTCCGACGTGCGTGTTAGGGCTTTTGCCCTTTGGAAGCATCTATTAGTCAATATATTTGCTTTTGGAAAGAAGGCATTGCAGCCTCCGTCTTGACTATGCTTCATGAATCTTGGGCCAATATTTCCAACATGAAAAGCATAGAAGTAATTATTAGCCCTTGAATCCTATCATCTGGTGAGTTGTCTAAAAAAGGCCAAAATCTATATATGTCAGAAATAGGTAATTAAATCTGCAAATTGTAAGAAGAAGACGAAAGAAACACGTAAGAAGAGAGTCTGAAGATAGTATTCCTTTGTCGATTGATTGATTGATTGATATTGATAGAAGATTGATTGAGGATTGATTGAAGATTGATTGAAGATTGATTGAAGATTGATTGAAGATTGATTGAATATTGATTTAATATTAATTGAATATTGATTGAATATTGATTGAAGCGTGAAACTTCTTGATTGAAGAGTGAAACTTATTAGGTAAGAAAGTAGCTAAAATAAGAATGGTTTTTCCATCATTAGATGTGGAAATACCGGGGGTTATATAGTCCGACTTCCGGAAACGGTGAGACGTGGTTACTGTTTCGGGCCGAAGTGAAACGTAATTCGGGCCGAACAGTGCAACGTAGTGACTTGTTTCGGCGGAATCGGTGCAACGTGGTGTTTGAGCGCGAGTGTTTTAGCTAATCGCTTATACTTTACCTGACAATATAGTAGTTACCATAAAATGGCAGGGACTATAATACAGACAATCATTCATGTTTCGATAAGAAATTTGGGAAGAAACTCCAAAGATAGTTCTTATCTTGCCATTGATCCATATAAATTTCTTCAAAGTTTAAGGGTGATTGATAGCCCTCGCCAGGTCTGTCTTAAGGGAGAATGCGCTGGTGGAAATATAGAATGCGCTGGTAGAAAAATAACGAGCTCAAAAAAACTCAAAGAATTTTTGAATGGAAATAATATGTGGATAAAAATTGGAAGGAATTCAAATGGATGTGTTTCTAGAAACCTCTTTGGAAAATTGCCCACTTATTTATTTAGAAATACCGCAACTATTAATACCGACCAACGTAAAAAGTACACCTTGGTTGTCTGTTCAAGGGGAAATTAATTGACGTTGAAATTATCTCTAGCGGAATGAATTTGGGGTTCTTTAATGAATATTCAATTCATATTTGGGTGGTAATCTAATATAAGATTTATACTTGTTGCAAAAATTTGCACCCACTCTCAAGGCGCACAGTTAAATCTCCTGGTCCCGTATGTGCAGAACTTACTTGATTGGTCAACACAAACATTTCCAAATAGTTGAAAGTATTGTAAGGTTGTGTATTTAGGGATTATAGCTTTTCCCTCCTGGATATACCCAAAGAACCCCAAATGTAACACCGTTAAAATTATAAATATTCGATAATGGTACACGGTTTCTAGGATAGGTATAATAAATTTAAGGAAATCATTACTTGAGGGTTTTGCCGATGAAAATGCTAAGTATTGCTCTAAGTACACACTTGGTTTATTAAAGAATTTGCTCAGTAAAGTGTGAGTCTTTATGTTGTATATATGCTGAAAAAATAACTTAAAAAGAACAAGACTGTTATACACATCTAAGCAGTACGTGGCAGATTGCCGTATTTGGATGTACGCCTTGAACCTGAAACGACCCATCTTTCCATTGTGTGCTATTCTATTCTCCTTCTGGATCTTGCGCATCTCTTTTCTGATATTGTTCATGTACTTCAGGACCTGCTTTAAGACCTTGTGCCTCGTTTCAGGTCCGTTTCATACTCAATCTTCCCGATGTGTGATACTACAGTCCACTTCAGGACCTTATTCGTCTACTATCTAGTCTCTTACAGAAGTCCCAGTCACCTTCTTCGAAGGCTTATTCCGGGAAAATATAACTAGGCACTCTTTCCACTAGGGAAAACGATTTTCTCGCATTCGCCTCAGCTACATCATTGAAATACACAATACCTTTTAGCTAGCCGGACGGCTCGATGCTGATAAAAATCTTCGGATGATGGTGTCCTATATATAATTTTATGGATATTTTGTCTCCGTAAGATAGATAAAAAACCAATCTCACAATGTGACGGGTGAAATCAGTATCTAAACATAAAGGTACCTATTATTTTACTACTATTTTAATTGTCAATTAGTATCCTGTGCTGGCTTTGAAGGGAATTTTCTCCTACTCGCATGATATTACTTTGAAGTCCAGATGAAGTCCTTTCAAGAAGATAATGTACTTTCTTCTACAAGGGTACTTTTTTTAACAGTTTGGCTGTCTTTTAGAGTAATTTCATCGCACTCACTAATGCAACATATTGAAGGAAAAATACCTTCCTGGTTATAATAGGTGTATGAAGTCCCACCAAACACTTTGTTTCAAGGCCAATTGTTGACAGTGTTAATGAAAAGAAAAAGGTACACGAAAGTGAGTTGATCGCAATTAGAATGAGGATGAAAGAAAAAAAAGGAGGCGGATAATTATCACAATCCATTCCTAACTCACTTTATTAAGACTTGCCACTAAATGCTATGCCTACACACTGTTCCAAGGTTGAATAGCCAAAAGTGGAATAAAGCTGACCCCTCCTATTATTTTCTTAGTAATAAAAGCAAAGTTCCTGAAATTTTCCCTCCTAAAAGAACCGCTAAAACAAAGGAGCGAATCCCCGTAATTGCGAGTCTCCCAAATAAGCAATTCTTGCACCATGCTACTTGGTATACATCTCCTAACCCCCCTTATCGGATCAGGAGTGCACGGCTGGGGCCTGCCAAGACCCTGGGCGACCGAGATTACCCAGATGATTTTTAACCAATTCCCGGCCTTTTTATAGCTATAACAGGGATATTTATTTTCTGGAATGTCCGACCCTGAAAGTACAGTCAGAAGGTTGGAACCCGATAAGATTTGTTTGTTGAAAGAAGAGGAAGAGGAAGCCTGCAGGATCAATAAGACCATAAATCTTTCAAAAACTATATCGGTGTAATTCCAGAAGAAACTTAACACAAAGAGATACAAATCTCCCAAGCTCTAAAAGGAAAAGACTGGGTGATAGTCGTCTTATGAAGAATCCAAATGGGGCCAAATTGGGTTAGTAGATCACAGCCAGGTGTGTATACAGGAACGTCTATTTATAAAGCACCTGTAAGGAGAGTATGTCGTAAACGGCATAGCTACGTTTCTTTTTGTTCCCGGGCGGATTTACCAAAAGCCAAAGAGGTGCCTTTAAAATATCCCAGGCACCTCTTTGGCTTTTCGTTTGCACAGGCACTATCGTTGTAAGCAGGTATTCCTGTGAATTATCGCAGGCACATGTTATGATTGCTATTGCGTCAACATTAGTGCTTAGTCACGTGACCACGGGTCGCATCCAATTGCAATCTTTAATAATACAATAAATCAGTTTCATCAAATGCAAGTGAGTTCTAATGTTTTTTTTATTTTATTTTATTTTATTTTTTCTTCTTCATTTCTTTTATCAACTTTACCGTGGAAGTGATCCTGAAACAGGGCCTAAGAATATAAAAACAAGTGGGTGGGTTGTGTTTTCCATCAGCAATGATATTACCGAGGTTTATGGATGTATTTAGATGAAGTTCTCCGTTTTAAAGGACCAGTTTCCCCAAGCCATGCTTTCAAATCTTTTACTCCTACATTCTTCTTATCTTCATTAAAAGAACAATGGAGATTTCTAAAGTAATGCTGCCACCGATAGTTCCATCTATACTCAACCGATAGTTCCTTCTATACCCAAGCATAAACCCAGAATAGAGTTGTCCAGAAGAAGCAAATTAACCCAGTACCTTCCCAAAAGACAATTTATGAATATAATTGAGGTCTTCTAAAGAGCATAATGAGCCATTTTTGACTCATATGGCTTCCTTATGACCATTATACGAGCTCTTTTGGTAATTCTCAGTATGTCACTATCAAACGTAATTTACATTAGAATCTCTCCCTGTTAATATCCCCATTATCTATTATAGTAATTTTAATTTCTCTATTTGGGGGCTTTAGAATAGTACGAAATAACCCCAACAAGTTGAACTCAATTGCTTTTCTCTGAAATCACCTTCCCCTCAGGGACCTTCTAAGTGGTGATAAAATAAAATCAGAAGTAAAACCCAGTATTGTATTTCCAGGAATGGGGTAATGCAGTGGTGTTTAATCACGTGTCTGTATTTCACTTGCCCCTCTCGAAGAAGAACCTCGTCTGGTTTTATCATAAAGGCACACGCCCTACTTGTCCGGGGCAGGCACGCATTCTTTGGGAAATCAAGAAAAAAAAATCTCGCCCAAAAAGAAAGCGTGCCCCGAAGAGAAAAAAAAGTTACCACAACAAGAATAGAATATAGCCCGTGCAAGGCATAGAACAAGAGCAAATAAGATCTATCCCCAGGAATTTCAGGTCCGGGGTACCCCGAACAAAGCTATGGCGGACGCTGTGGGTGTTTCATCTCGGACGCCGAAGCGCAATCCATCCTCCGGCATATTTAGCCATTAGAACCATTAGAGGATTGATGAAAACAAGTTTAGGGGGGTTGTTTCTTCTTTGTTTCTTCTTTTTTTTTTTTCTTTCGTTCTTTTTTATTTGAACCATTAAAAGTGTTGTGATGTTTCTTTGAAAGCTTTAATTGGATACTTTTTTTAGAGAAACAATTATGGAAATCAAATGGCAGATAAATGCCGCGTGCACTTATCGGGCTTGAAAGGGCGAACAAGGCCTACTCCAAAATTTCGTCCATAATCGGCACAAGCGTATACGCGTTTTGCACGGCGAACCAATGAATGAAACAATAATAAGAAAATAAGAATAACATTGTAAAAGAAAAAACAAAAAACACAAAACAAAAAAACAAAAAAAAAACAAACAAACATAGAGAGCAACTTCTAGCCGCCGGTGTCCGGAGAAAGTGACCTGTGAGGCCAGAAAGTTTATGCGGTTCGTGCTGCCCAATCGGGTATAAACCAGGTGACTCTCAATTGGAGAAAAATAACAAAAAGTCTTCAAGTAAAAGCTGAATTTCAAAGAAAAGATAAGTAGAAAATGGTTTACCCCACTTAAACCAATGACCCCACATATTCACAAGGGCTTCTTGTTCTTTGGATCGTCCGACACTTGAAATGGCCGATATTTGGTGGCCCCAGTTTCTTTCTTTTTATTCTGTTAATTCTTCTCTTGGGGTTTTTTCGAGATTCGAAGATCGGCGAACACCCTCACGTTCTGTGTGCCTCCCATAGAACAAAATAATAAAAAAAAGACAAAAAAAAAAAAAAAAAACAAAGACGAAAAAGCCTCACATTTAATAGAGCAAGAGCAAATATGCCCTGGCAGCAAGAGGCCGAGATAATACTAACATCGGAGAAGGAAGAACCTATCCAAATTGCCGGCACGCTCACCACATGTTTCTCCTTTTCTTTCTCCCACGTTGATATCGATATTTTCCTCTTCTCTAGTTAATTTTTCAAAAGACAACTTTTGCCGGATAAACCAAAAAGCAAAGAAAAAAAGAAACATTGACTAGCAAATTCCCGATGGCTCAGCCATACGAGCCGTGCCAATGAATGGATGGAATTTAGCCTAAATTGACTTTGCTCATGTTATCATGCCCAGCCCTGCCCCTAGTGCATGTTGCTGTGTCTTGTACGCACAAAACTCCTTAGCACGAGTGTCTAACCTGTATCGTAAGTTTTTTTTACATGATGAATGCTGGCAGTCGCCCTCCCAAAGAGGACAAAAACAAAATGAAATAAATTGGTACACTTCAAACAGCCATGAAAATTGGGGCCCACATCTTGGAAAAAAAACACCCCCACCCCCTTAAAAGCATCTTATGCTATCTTCCCCTGCAGCAGCCCCTAAAAATACCCGAAGTTTCTTTGTTCTCACGGGGGGGTTTTTTCATCTCTATTTTCCGTTTCTTTTTGATGGCCTTATCTCGGCTCATGCACCTCGTGCGGCCTCATGCACAATTTGCGCACCAGCCTTAAAAGGGTCTTTGATATTCTCTGTTTGGAACAGTGGACGTGAGTAATAGTAGCCACACTGGTGGTCAGATGCATGGCATTAGCAAGAAACGCATCTATATATCATGACACTATCCCATGCCAGCATCCTTTTTTTGAATTCCAAAAAGTTTCCTGAAAATCTTTAACAAGTTTTAACAAGGTTTCATATCCAAATAAGCTTTTGGTCAACGTTACATCACTGTGGCTTATACCTTTACCTGTCCCATTGCTTATTTCACACATCGGACGTAATAATTTTGCAGTCGCCGAGGTCAAACCGAAGATCATTATTACGCACAGATTTTTAAAATCACCAAATCACCAAATCACCAAATCCCCCGTTTACTCTCCATTTTGTCATCATTAAGTTCTCCCAATCATGTCGCCCTCGATTTTGGAAAACTACTTGGACGAGTTCAGCACTCGCTACTTGGAAAGCTGCGAGGAAGTCTACGCCAGTCAGACGCGTACGGGCATGCTCTTATCTCGGCTCTCCTCACCGTTGTCTGTGATTGATATTCCGGAAGCCGCTTCTAGCGAAGACACACCGAGCGACGATATGAATAACCACGATATGGATAATCTGACAATTCATAATCTGACACATCATAATCTGACAATTCACAGCCTGACAATTCACAGCCTGGCGATTCATAGTCTGACAATCTATAGTCCCGAGCTTATTAGACCTCACTTCTCAAGACCCGTTGCAAAACGGTACACGGTAGAAAGTGACTGCGACCAAATGTCCATTTTTTCGACCCAGAGCAGCCCCATTGAACCCGGATTTTCTCCACAAAGCTCCATTTCAAGCTCCAGCTCCAGCTCGCCTCTGCTGCAAGAAATCACATCCACAGTTGGTGACCGCACATTCACAAAACTTAATGTTGTCCGCCCCAAGACGAAAGGGAAACTTCTTCGAGGCACCACCAATGTGGGGAATCCATTTTACAACAGAAAGGGCTCGATTATTCGCAGAGACTCTACTCTGAGCATGAACCTGCGCTGATTTTTGGGGTTTGTTGGTTGGTTCGCTGGCGGACTCAACGCCGATGGTGCTGATGGAGTATTTTTTAAAATTTTATTTCTCTTCTCTTTTTAGTAGACGAGAGGTTGGTTATATACATGTGTGTATATATTATGGGTATTACGTGTTACAATGTCTGTAGTTCTTGTCACTCGTGGGCCTGATGACGTCTTCTCCGGTGATAATTCGGGGGTAGAACTGGAGGAACGGGGCGATTCCAACATACGTGATAGTCCTAATTTTGCGTCAAACATAACCGATGATATACTCCACTTTCACATGCCACTGTTAGTCAACACAATCTCTGGGCGAAACTAAGTGAAAGACGCACAAATCTGGTTATTAGGTGGACGCTTCCGCAACAATATAGGGGTATTTCCAAACACATGTTACTCTTGATGAAAATGAAAGACTGAAGAGAGCGCTCATTATGCGTAATCTTTCAACAAAGCCTTTTCAGCTCAATATTGGCACCCCAAAAATTTAGATACTGCGGAGATACCTTAAAGAGGTGGCTTCTCATGATGAGGCTCAAAAACTCCGAAAAGACACCATAGGAAATGTTTGCGTTGTCGCTAGTTGTACGAGTACGCGGATTCCATCAATATTCAGCGTATCAAACGCTGCATTGTTTCATCAACACAATGGCAATGTCACTATTTGTAAAGATTGTATGGCCAATGCAACTGAAATGCTGACATTGTTCTACCCAAAAGTAATTCGGGGAGTTTTCGTTGGATACATTGCATGATATCTGAATATTGCTGCGTCAGTTTCATCTCATCCTCCAATACTAAGTAGGTGTGGGGAAGCCTTGGGGTTGATGCCTCTTGATAAACATTTAGGTAAAGTGAGATCATGGCTTGTGAATGCATTCATAAGCCCTCGATCATTTCTCAACAGTGACTCTTTTTCACTTCGAGCTCTCCAAAATCCTGGAGTGGACATTATGTGCCACTCTTATATGGGGAAATTGGAGACTTTTAAAGCAAGAAAGCAAGAAAGCATTCCGATCACTTACCAATTCGAAGACCTTCAAACCGTGCTGTCACCAATCAATAAAAGAAACCACTACGTCACCAATTTCACCAATTTCACCCATTTAAGCATCCCAATGCACGCGGTAGCCACTCGGCTGCATCCCCAAGAAACCCCCATGTGCGAGGAACATCGCCTTGTAAAATCTCCGGTTCTATATCTGTATTGAAAATGGCAACAGCCCCGCCCCGAGCACGCACCAACTCCATATATCCGTTCGCAGGATATACAGTGCCCGAAGTGCCAATTACCAATATAAGATCAATAGAGCCCATTTCCAAGAAATCATCGATGGCACCAAGAACTCGTAGCGGGAGCAGCTCTCCAAACCAAACCACACCAGGACGCATAAGTGAACCACAAGCAGGGCACAGTGGGAGCTCTTCAGGAGTCAATTCTTTAATGGGGGTAAACTGGGGCGACTTTGCCGCCCAAACACTGTCATCTAGAGGGTAAAGGTCTAGACCAGACACGTGTGCATGGTTAATGGAGGATTTTGGCTCTTCTGACCGAGCTTTCCCGCCACAACTCATGTCATACTCATACGGCACATCTAGAGCCGGCGTGAGCGGGTCTTCCTCGTTCATGCGGTCAACGAAAGTGCATGTGAAGCTCGTACACCGAAGTTCAAATAGAGATCCGTGGATTTCAAACAATTTGTCTTGATCGTGGCCTGCACGGCCCAGCAAACCGTCTACATTTTGAGTAATCGTCACAAAGTCCTTGGTGGGGTTCCGCAGAAGCTCGGCAAGGGAAAAATGGCCGGCATTGGGCTGGGCTTGGAGGGCCTGGTGTCGTCTCCACAGATAAAACTGCCATACTAGCCCTGGATCGATGTAAAACGCGTCTGGAGTGGCCAAATCGATCATGTTGAAGTTTTTCCAGAGCCCCTGAGTGCCTCTGAATGTCGGGAGCCCACTCGATGCCAGGAGACCGGCTCCCACGAGGGCTATTATGCGCTTAGAAGATTTGAGACATTCCTGAAACTCAGCAAGATGGATTGGGTTGGTCATCTAAGCAGGAGCAAAGAGCCAAAAGAGTGAAGAGCCAAGATAGCAATGTCCCAGCCTAAGATTTGATGCTATGAAAGTTTATTTGGGTCTCTTGTGCGTATCTGATGGGTCTGGTATAGCAAGACCGACAATGATATTTTGCCTGAGTCAATAGCAAAGTTTATCTTCAAGGTAATATACAGTAATTCGTAATCTAAAAATCCGGTGCAGCAGATTCTGCTTGGGCCACAGATCAGCGTAGATTTATATCCAGGGGGTCCATTCAACGAAAACCTGGGTTATGAGGAATCTTCAATCCGTATGGGTCGTTCGTTCGTGCGCACTCTTTCAGACCCACTCTAGAGCTGGTTGGGGACTGTCTGCAGGCCAACCACCCACAAGAATCAGATATCAAAACAGGCAACATCAAGAATTATCAAGAAGAGAAGTGCCTGAATCGGTCTTTAAAATCTTCAGCTTAATATCTTGGGTGGCTCCATCTCCTCTTTCGTCTTTTGTATCTAGGCATCTTCTGCTTCACGCGTGGGCCTTTTTCGCTTTCCATGCCAAATACTTGGCAGAATGGCTCACGGGCGTTACCACTCTTTCGGTGATGATCGCAGGGGGCGCACGAAACCAAACTGCATTACCTGATGACGAAATTAGCAGCTCACTTATCTCACTAAAGCTTTCTTTGACGGCGCCAGTCGCATCGGGTTCACCTAGTTTCTCTTCGTAAGATACGACTCCTCCCGGAAGCACCGCAGAGTATATGGAGGTCGTAGGCTGGTAGTTACTTGAAGGGTGGGAAATGGCCGAAGGCGTCGAGTCACGCACATTGCCGAGCGATGTATCTGCCTTGGGGTAGGACTTGTTGAACGAACCCGTGCCGAATGCGCCAGGTGTTGGCGTTGAATAAGAAGCTGGTCCTTGTGCGTCCTTCAATGCCGGACTATCATAAGGTGCTGGGGTCTCTTCCAGCTGGCCTGGGCTATAGGTAGCAGCCACCTGCCGCGTTCCCGAAGAGAAGGTGCCGCTGTTGGAACTACCACCGTTCACGAGCTTCAACTGCGATACTGGCACAAATACGTATGCCTTTCTTCCCGACTCCAAGTCATCGTATTCCGGTGCAGGGGTGACGTTGGGGGACGTGGAACACTGGCCCAACTCGTCATTATAATAGGGCGGTTTCTGGAACACCGCGCCAACAAGTGGCGGACCGTTTTTGTTGGGCCCGTCTGTAGGCGAGACTTGCGACGCGTCGTCCGAAGAGTTGGGGTTCAAGAGGTGTTTGATGGGAGAGTCGTACTTGATCAATTTACGAGGCTCGCTGATGGGCACAATGGGCTGGTCGATTTGCCTGATTTCGTCGGGCAAGCACGCTTTCCAAGTCCGGATCCGGTTGAAAGCATATGTGTTTGCGTTGTAGCGAAACTCACAGATAAACCACTCGGCACCCTCGGGAAGCAAGTTGGGCGGAATGTCACCTTTTTGGTAGTGGGTCAAGAAAATCACGTAACATGGCGCCACAATGTCCTCAGCCTTGTGGTCCGAGTACTCTCCGGTCTTGCACACCTCGTTCATGTAGAAGAGACGATCGGCCCGGTGGCAGGTTTGCTCAGGGCGAATATACCAGCACACGTTGGTGTACTGTACACCGTCAGCGGACCAGAGACGAAATATCTGGCCACAAATAGGTTTGTTGGCGTCATTTGGGTTGCGGATAAGCACCCAGTCGCCCACCTTATAGTTGTGGCCATTTACGGAAACCTGATCTAGCGGGATTCTGAATTTATCGGCACCAGCGTTTGGCCCCATGGCAAAGTCAGAGTCGGGGCGCTGCATCTCCTTATCCACCACCGCCTCGGCCTCCTTCTCGTAAAGGTACAACTCATTGACCATGTTATGGTCTGCGGCGTAATACACCTTTGCGTTGCTGATCATAAGTGATAGGTCGTCCAAGAATTGTTGCACGGTAGTATACTTCCGAGAACGCACCTTGGTGCGAATTTCGTGCAAGCTGATGGGGTGGGCAATGGTCTCGTAGTAATCGGTCTGGGATTTATCGGGCAACCGCTCGAAATGGTTGGATACAGTGGGGTCGTCGTCCTCGGACTGGCGCACGCGTTTCAACAGCTTAAGAATCGTTTTGATTCGTGACTCATACGGCTTATCGATGATAGGAGGACGGCCCCTTCTCACCCCGCCATCATGTGGCTTGAGTTGCGAGTGTGGCTTCGAAGAAAGCCCGGTATAACGGTGGGTGGTGACGTTTTCGTCGTCGTCGTAATCGTCGGTTTTCACGTAGGGGCTTCCCAGCGCACCATCGTCGTCTAAACGCGCGGAGCCATAGTCGTCCAAAGGACCTAAGTCGGGGTAATGCAACGCCGCCCCATTGACAATCTTGGGGTCACTGGCAAGCTTGGGGATGGCGGTTTCCCGGATGAACTTATCCAAAACAAGGGCATTTTCATATATTTCCAGCCCGGGCTCGTTATAGTGGCGGGCGTTCCACGTGATCTGGGCCAAATCGTCAATAAATCCCTGTGCATCCTTATACTGGAACCGCTTGATCATGCGGCCAATTGTATGGAGTGAAATAGGCTTGGTGATGAACTTATAGTAGTCAGTTCCTGTACGAGGAGGAAGTTTATGGAAATCCACATGCACGGGATTCCCTGCACGGTTGGAGAGGGTGTAGATGGCGTCAAAAAGGTTGTTGAGACGCGTCACCAACTTTTTCATCTCACGGTCGGACATGGTGGGCGTGTTTGATGGTTTTTGGTGGCTTCTGTTTTATTGATGTTTGGTGTTGTGGTGTTTAGTTTTGGTTTTGGTTTTAGTTTTGGTGTGGGTCTGAGATGTTCTGGTGTTTAGACAACCGGCTAGGCCAGAGGTGATGCGCACGGAACGGGTTGGTATTTTTTTATTATTATTATTTTATTTTGGCTTTCTCTTCTGTTTTTATTTTTATTTTTCTTTTCTTTTTCTTTTTCTTTTCTTTTTCTTTTCTTTTTCTTTTTCTTTTTCTTTTCTTTTTTCTCTTTTGTAGGATTTAAAGTGGGGCTTTTGAATCGGCCTATATATGCGGTTGGTGTGTTAGAAGGATCCAGTTGTGAGCTAGGTGTTGTTTTGCGTTACTGACAATATGAGCTAGCCACGACCTTGGACTTTGAGTGATGTGACTTTCCGTAAATTGATCGGAAAGATGTTCACGGTAGTGCAAAACGAAGCTATTAGCCGTCCTTATATGGCATGTATATCAACTATTCAGCTTCTTCTGTTTCGTGAATTTGCCCAATTCAGGGAAGAATAGGTTACTCATAGGTTACTAACATTCTTACTAGGATATCATCACGGGTAGATTTAAGAGACTTCATACGATTTCTTGTTGTTTATATATGCATTAATCGGAGCCTTTTTGGGGTATAAAAAGACTTCGTAAACATATTATTGATGGTTTTCCTACCATACCATGTTGATCGTAAACCATACCTGCAACACAGCACTGCGTGCGATTAACATGTGAATGGAATAATAATCGAGCATTTTCATCACTAATATAATCGGGTTCGGCTTTCCGGGAAGTTAAGCAACAGAATAATTACTCACTCTATACGCTTGCACCGCCTAAAATTGTTGTATAGTATGTTCCCCAAGCTTGAGAAATGACTAATATACTTCCCGAAGGGTCGAGACTTCCGATGGTTTGAGAATGCAAAAACACCAATTTTTATTTCGCAGGATTTCAGGAATCAGCAAACCGTCACTTTGAATCTGTTTTAGTGAACACAAATGTCAAGTAAAGTTAGACAATCAAGAGTTTTACATTACTTCAAGTAAGAATAGAAAGGCGTGTCCGTATCACTTTAGCTATATGACCAGCTCGATAAATATATAGAATTTGAATGTATTTAAAGCCGTTTGTATTCCACTGAGAGAATTTTAGCAACATTTAAACACATACATAGCATATTTAAATAACCACCACCAAAAATAAAGACCAAAAACAAGTTTATTCATGACAAACCTCTTTCTTACCGAATACATATACCAGTCACGTGCGAAACACGCCCGTTGCGAATGCGCGCTGCAACCAGTGTAGATTAAAATTAGTAAAAAGGGAAATTTAGCGAAACTTATTTTGAGCTATATTTGATATTTTTACTATTTACTAGATGTCGATATTGACTCGGGCCAAACTTTAGTAAAAATATATATCCTAATATATCGATTCGATATATGTAAAAAACTAGACTATGACCAGGTGCTTCAGCCCGAGCTTAGGCCTGGGCACGGGGAGGTGCTGAGGTATAGAGACTAACAAAGAAGCACATTCGAGGCGAAGCACCGGCCCAAGCAATGAGTATCATCGGGAGAGTGGCGTCGTTCATCACGAGAGTGGGGGTCTCTCAGCAGGGGGAGCGACACTAGTGATCAGCAGGTTCATTGTCTACTACACTGAATGGTAGCCGATTGGCTGACGAGCTCCCAAATCAGCATAGACTCGTGCAAGAAAGTTGGGCAATCCTACTTGGACAATGTGCATGGTACACGGCAAACTCGAGGATAAAAGAGAGAGGGTTTACGTAGTTTTCAGTTAGTTCACCAAAACCAGGACTTGATCCGAGTACCATGAGAATTTTAGCCATTCTTAAGGCGAGACGCTTACTCAGAGACGAAATAAGCATCGTCGATGATGCTTTAAATGTCATTCAAGTGAACGGAGTGCTCAAGATAGCGTAACGGCTGCTGAAACCAGTGAGGTCTAAGTTTCTGGTGAAGTGAGCGAAATGATTGCGTTTTGATCTCAAACAAGGATGAAGAGGAAAGTTGATTTTTTTATGATAGTTGCTTGATATTTTTTTTAATAGAAAAGACTCGGACTAAAACTTTACTAGAGAGTGTGTGCTGCTTGAGATTGCCATCTCCGGCTGAATCGTGCTTCTCTTGTGCCCGCTAATCAAGGAAAATGGATGTTTTACATACCTGAATAAAGCCGGAAGAGATGTATCCGTAGATGATGGTGTTCGGGCCGGGACGATGTCTAAGAAACACTTGTACGGGGAGGTGTTCTTGAGAGGAGAACCAGCTCCACCCCTGGCTTTCAAAAAGAATATCGAGAATATTTTTTTATATATTTTTTTAGTTAAATATCATTTTAAAAGATATGGATATCAGCAAGAAGTTCGAAAATATATTTCGTAGTAAAAAACGTAGTCGATACCATTCCAATCAACACTGGTTGCAGCCAAAGTATAAACTGATGATAGGCCTGAATAAACACACCCTTCACAACGTCCTCTAAAAAATGACTCATCGGGGTGAAGATACAACCGACGATATGGAGGCTTACATTTTCTAATGTTCCAGGGCCAAGCCTAAATTAAATCAGTTGCAAATTGTACAAAATGTTCACGATACATTTTTCTGGCCAACCTTTCAAGCCACAATTTCAAGAATCACACCTTTCAAACATGCCAGAGAATTTGCCTTACCTGAAGAGGAGCACCAATTAGCAAAGAAGCTTAAGAAAACGGAGGCTCTAATTGGTTGAAATGCAGAAATAAGGGAACCAGTAGCCTTGTTTCTTGAAGAAAGAGCGGATCATCATGGACACTACGAAGAAAGTGAAATGAAATCAATGGTAGTCAATTTTCAGGTATTATTCTTTCAGTGATTGCTCAATAAAGGAGAATTGTAGCTGGAAGCTTGAAAGAAAAAGATACTTTCTGCTAGCATCTAAAACACTAATCAAGAGATCCTCAAGGAGCTGATGTACTTTCTTTCAGGACTAGTCCCCTTTTCTTTGTTTGTTGAGCTTTAAAATATATTTCCCCATTTTAATCATCTAATCTCTCGTTTTAACCTTTATCTGTATCGCTTCTAATCGAGTGATATAAATATACGACACTAAAGCTGTGGTTATGCAAACATCATTCCTATCAGACCAGGTCAGAAATGTGCCGATATTATATGCATGATTTTATCTTTTCGTGATAAATTACCACAAGAAACGTTCCCTGAAGTTTTCAGAAAGAAATTGGGGGTCATTGAAAGCAATTCAGATATGTAATATGGCAGGATTGCATAACTATTCGAAAAAATAGCTGTTTGCTGAGCATTTTAGATTCCAATAAAAGTGCGCAAACAATTAAATTGCACTTTTTTTGTTCCAATTTCCCAGGCTCGACGCCCATCTTTTAGACTTATGAAATAGTGACAAATATCATGATTAAACTTTATCTTTTGAAAAACTATTGTATTTGGCCAAAAGTCTTGGCACCATATTTACCATGTATTTATATGCCAAAACACAAGCAAACATATGGTGCAGTATGAGAAACGTTTTCTGTAAGAGAATCCCCAATTCCTTATTATCATTTGTTTAAGTTTTCAAACGCTTACTTACTAAGCCAATAGCCAACTCCACGTGACCAAGATCGAATTGAATTCCAAATAATCATTGCTCAATTGGCATTTACTATGGGGCAACAAAAAATGTCGCACAGCTTACACACTCCTTGATGTTTCTTCAACGCCTGTCGAATAAACGACATTGCTAAAAACAAAAAAAAAAAAAAAAAAAAAAAAAAAAAAAAAAAAAAAAAAAAACCTACACAGAAGCATACTTAAACGTTGGCACCGGTCATAGAATTTGTTTTATGTTTCTTATGTTCTTCGAAATCTCTGAAACATAACAAAAACAGGAAAAAATACACCCAAATATAAATTGTTTTCGCCTCCCACCCGTGATGTCGCTTGCCCTGATGGCTTTTTTGCAGCCAACATCCGGGCATATACACTCCTTGAACCTTGGGTGCAAATCCTTAATCGTATAAAATCTTCTTCTTCTCCCCCTTCTTTTCGATATTCTTTTCACCCTTCTTTTCTTCTTTCTTTGAGCGGGAAATCTCGAAATTTAAGTAAACCCCCTAAAACAAAAACAAAACCAAAAAACTAAGAAAGTCTAGATGATGTTGAGCTTAGCACGTGTTCTTGCATGGAAAAAAAAATCAAAGAAACCTTTGAACGAGGATCCGAAACTGCCGCTGGCGGCAACTCCGCAAATTAACGTCGAGCCCGCCTCTCACGGGAAAAAGTCATGCCCCGTTATCGCAAGAGATTTGGAGAAAGCTTTGTTGGCTACCATCGATGCACCGTTGGCGGTGGTGGTAAAGGCTGTTTCAACAGAAATCGTCAAACCCATTTCGAAGGCGGTTACCGACGCATGGAATGCCAACCGTGGCGAGATATTTGGTCCGCTTTCTCATGTGATGGTTGACCCACGGGATTTGATTGAAACGATTAATATCAATGACATCACCACATCAGTCAAGGAGACTTTGATGGCACTTATTCTGAAGATGGTGGATGAGGTTTTGGTTCCATTTTTGGTGGTGTTGCGTGCAGTGTTGCAGAATCTAGTTGGAGAAAGGTACCCCATCATAATTGCTTGGCTTGAGCAATTTGTTCACACTGTCGTTCCAGAACTCCTCAGGGTCGTGTTTGGCAAGAATCCGGAGGATTCCAAAGGTGCCAAATGGGTCAACTCAATCACCGAAAACCTTTTGAATGCCCTAATAATCCCCGCAGACGACAAGCTGGCGACGCATGATGTGGGAAAGAATTCGCCGGCAGATTTAAAATCTATCCCGAGGGGTGGCGAAGGTGCCATGGGACCAATTCCCAAAAAGCTGATGTGGCAACCCAAAGCTTCCTCAAAACACCTTGAAGTTCCTATCGAAGAGTCGGAAGATTCCTTCAGGGAGACCTTGAGGGATTTTAAAGTGCATGTAGAAAAAGCTTTAAACTGATATTGAGTGGTACTGCGGCACTGGAAAATATACGAAGCTGAATATTTTGGTCAAGTCTTCATATCAACAAGTTCCTTGAAACCGTAAGTAGACTGAAAACACCTTTGAGGATTATGAGTTGATTGGCATTACAGAAGCCTCGCTGGGATGTTCAACATTCTATGGTCCTCGAACCCTGTGTCAAGAGCTGCGAAATGATTATTCCTAGATATTTCCAAGGATTCCATCGTCTAGCTGTCCAGAAATTCCGATTTATTGACAACAAGGGATATATACCAGAATCCCTGATAATCTGGTGCCCTATGTGCGGTACATTTTTTCTGAAGTGATTTCTATTATGTATCATGATCACAAGCTTAGTTGGGAAGACCACCATTTGCATATTAGTTTGTGCTAATGATGAATCCAATCATGTTAGTGGTTTAGAATTTTGCTTCCTCCTGATAGATTAGTATTAAAGGCCGATTGATGGTACTATATTAGGTTGGAGTATCCACAGGTATAACGGAAATCAACTTCCATTGTAATGCGTCAACGAAACATCTAAATTGGCTGGATGGAAATGCAAAGAGAAGAGGTGGAATGAAATCAACGGCATCAAAGCATACGAAGCAAAGATTATGGAACATCCCTAAAAATCTTCGTTCTTGAGATTACTCAAGATCAATAGCAAGAGTACCGTCTCCGAATAGGATCATCGAAAAGGTATGACAAGCAGAAATAGAAAACCAGCAACTCCAAAAGGACCTCTTTAAGCTTCGTTTTTCCTTTTATAAGTCTCGTTCATCCCGTCACGTCTTGCCTTCCACTGATATTTCGGGATTTCTTTCAAACCATCATACCATTGCATGGGCATTCTCCTTTTTTTTTGTTTCAGTTCGTGGAGACTATTTCCAGCAGCCTTTAGTTTCTCGTTCTAATTCCAATCAAAAAAATATGAGCCAGGCACGAAGTGAGTATGCGTAATCCCTGTCGTCCCTATTATATTTAGAAGATAAGAGGTTTCCTTATTCGTAATTCTTGTCTTTGTCAAGGCGTCGACACTTTCAAAACTTGAAATCAAGCAAGAAAAAGGGACATATCATGGAATAGCAGACTCACCAATAATCAGGTGCGTTCATTAGCAGCTAAGATAGAGCAGCCAAAATATCTTTTTACCCAAATTGCTCCCAAAATAATTTTTACCTCCCATAAAGAGGATACTGCTTCATTATTCCATGCCCTTTCAGTAAGAGCACACCTTCTCTGACGTTCTCTCCTGGTAATTTCTTACACCACCTCGATTTCTGCTATCCATGGCGTCAATATGGATACACGAAACCTCTCAGTTGCTTGATTTTGGTTTGAGCAACACCACTGTAATTAAGGTTGCACAAATTTTCTCAATAACCAACACATTCAAATGGATTTTCTTTGGTGGGAACTTTTACAAGCCATATGGTCGTATAGTGTTGGATATCGGCAATTCGTAACTACCACTTACCACCATTTTCTCCGCTCAATGGAACCATTTCATGATGAAATAACACAAGACAAAGAAAATTATAACCAACGCCCAAAAAATCCATTTGTCTTGACGAGCCCTGCGCTCGACTCGCCGGATGGTGCCTTGACTCACGCCCAAGGTCATCAAACTTTGCTCAAACTTGGCCCCAAATCGTTTCAAGGTCTCGTTCTGCTCCACCAAGTCGCCCAAGGCATTTTGGCCCATTTCAAGAATCATATCGAGTTGTTGGGTGCTACGACCAAGGGTTTGTTTTTCCTTATAAAGACCCTCCAGGTACGACATGTGTGAGTTTTGCCCAGGGTTATGTTCTTCACCCGAAATTTGTCCATATGGATTATCACCGTGAGCATTTCTACGGCCCATAAGCTCCTGTCGGGTTTCTGCCTGGAGCAGTATTTCCCGCTGTTGCCTTAAGCTGTCGAATTTTGACTGAAACTGGGCCAAATCCGCCCGGAACTTCGCGAGACGCACCTTGTGCTTCTCCTCGGCAAAGTGATTTTGACCCAACACATCTCCGTACTCTTTAACCGTCTTTTTGAACGCGGTAAGTGATGTTATGATGGTTCCTTGAAGAGACATGGGCAGCGTGCTGAGGTTTTTCTCGAACGCGGCCAAGTCGCGCGTGAGCAATTGTGTCTGTTTGACCCCATGGTTGTATATTGAGTTCATTGGTGATATTTGGAGACCCACGACCTCTTTGTGTGTGTGTCTTTTTTGGTCTGTTATTGTTCAGTTTCGACGCTTGGAAATTTACACCATTACCTGCCTGGCCATAGTGGAATCTGCTGCGGGTGAATGTGGGGGTTATCTGCAGTACAAGTAGTATTTTTTGGGCTGTTTGACGGGAGATTTTGAAAGGCGTTTGGAATGATTTTTTGTGGATATATCGAAGATTTGGTTATTCTGGTGTCTGGGTGGTTTTCTTGAATAAAAAGGAAGATAACATCTAGTGGACAGGGTGCAGTCACGTGACCCGTGTTACTGGGTGGCTTTATTCGGACCTAGCAAATACCTGGCTAGAAACCGAGTTTTGTTTGACAGTCAAAGTTAGAGTTCCTTTGGTGTTCAAGTATTTTTGACTATTTTCTCTTGCTTTCGCCCGATCGAAGCCTAAACCGTTGTGGGGTATGACAACCGACATAAAACATCTATCTAATCCAGAATCTATCGGTATTTTTTCAATAACCTTTGGAAAAGAGCAGATTCGAATCTGACTAAACAAATATGAGATGCACTAAAAGCGTACTCATTCGTTGCTGTTGACTTCTACTATTTTTCATGAAAATTCGATGAATATATTTCTGTGGAGATTCAATATTGGGAATATTTATTCACACTGCTGGTAAGTTGATGACATGTTGGTGTAAACAGGGGCCCGCAGCGATGTAATGTGTTTTGTTCTCCCCAGTAGAACGACCAAATGTTCGATAAAATTAGTAAAAGAGATAAATTATTTTTCATTGGTTCATTCCCAGCTATTCAATCAGGCCCTTATCCTGGAACCAAACAAGTTGCATTCCTCCAAACTACTATGTGGCCATCGCTCCATGTACGACTTCAGGAACAACTTCAGGAACAACTCCAGGATATTGCCCCCGTTTGATCCTTCTCTATGGCATAGCCCTGATTTCTTTATTTTTCTCTTTCCCAAGATTGGATTCAAAAGATCCCCCAAGTTCCATGTAGTGGGTATTTTTCCATGCCGGCCTTTTCGCAGCCAATACCACTAGAAATTAATCATTCTCATTCTGCTTCCAGGTAGTATTGGTCAAGCCAAAGAACAGAAAAGAAGGCACAAAACTTCGGAAAACTACATCCTTTCATATCGAAGAAAACACTTTGCTGTACTTCATAAAACAACAAATACATCGACCAATAAAATATCGTTATTTGCACCGGCCAACGGAGAACACCCCCTCATTCAGTGCTTTTTTTTTCACCTCCCCATTGACCAATCCTACATAGTCATTTCCATTGGTGTGTGTAAAAATCGATAATCACCCGCCACGTCTTTTTCTAGACGTTCTTTTTTGTGTGTGCTCACGTCCCATTAGGCCTAGCCCCAAAATTGGTGTTTTATTGTGGTCAGCTTAAAGCGTAGGAGGCAAATTTCAGACACCGGCGTACTCTAATTACCTGCGTATGTGGTCGGCCCCAGTGTGCTCCTGTGGATTTGGCACGATATGTTGTGTGCCTCGCATGGCCATTTGTGCACAAATAGCCAAAGAGCAGAATCCTGCTTTCGCTATGATTCTTGTATAAAAGAAGGGGCATGGTCCTTTTTTGTTGCTCTCTTTTTTTTTCTTTTTTTTTCTTTCCCAAGTCTGGTGCTGCCATTAATTTGGCGGCGCTTTCACCTTGAATGCCAAAGACTTCCTAGCTTCACTGCTAGCGGTATTCTCCTGTGGCTCTAGTTACATACCGAACCTGGGGCTCAGACGGTGGGTCTTTCTTGTTTAATTACATGTGGCCAAAATTTAAAGGGAACTCTGACCCTGGTATTCACGTGAAGGGCCGTTATTGGACCCTTCATTTACCGAACACCAGAGTTGCTGGTAATTCCACTTACCAGCAAGAAATTTGCAAGCACATCGCACGGCCAAGTTTCTAAATAGTTTTTTTTGTTTAATATATTTTTTTCTATCGTCGACTGTAGCTTTGCGTGGGCATCCAACTGGGTTCCCAACTGGGTTCCCAACTAGCCAGTCAAACTAGCCAGCCAACTTATCCAGTCCTTATAGTATAGCAGCAGTGTGATATTCCAAGCTGGGTGCCTTTAAAAGCCATGAGAAACGGGTATACTCTCCCTATATTCTTCATTCTTCAGGGGCAAGCTTTGGAGAAATAGACATGGTAAATGTCTTGCAGTTGAGAAAGTTCCGGTCCCGAAAATAAAGAGTATTCTTCAGTTAAAAGCTGCCTTTGGCCATCATTGTCACGTGAGGATTTATACCATGTCATGTTTTTAACGACATTATGTTGCCTCCATCTGAGATTTCTAAAAGTTGAGCTTCCAAATGAGCAGCACAGAACCACAGGCTGTAATCTAAGAGATTTCCCAATTTGACCCCCAAAAAAATCTAATTTCTGGACTCTTTCTTTAATTCCATGCTTCCTCCACTTGCCGCAAAAGACAATCGAACAAAAACAAACCGTCTCCTTCGGTGAATATGTAAATCATCCAAAAAACCGCACAAATGCCAACATCAAAGCGGCCGTACCGGAACTCACACCAATCAACCATTGCATCACCTGTGTCTTGACGGATTTGATCTGCATCTGCACATTGGCGATTTCTTCATCAATGCGGGTGAATGTATCCTCGATCTTCAGCTCGTGGATGGAACTTTCCTCGCGAATACGGCCCTTTTCCAAATTCAAGTCAAGACGTACCCCAGCCAGGTTTTTGGTGATTTCCTCCTTGAGCCTGTTCTGGAGATTGGTCAAGTTTGTACGGAGCAGTTCCTGGTCCTTTTTGAGACTGGTGAACTCGCTCTTGTCCATGGTCTGGAGCTCGCCCTTTAACTTGGCAAAGTCCACTTTTTGCTGGTATGCCACCGAGTTGAGTGTTTCTTTGGTGACGAGATTCCGTGCAATGAGACTGATTCCGTCGTTCACGGCCTTGTTGACAATTCCCACCGCGGTTTCGGCCTGCTGCAGGGAGAATCCTCCTTTTTCGAGCGACTGAACAAACTTTTTCGTGTCGAATTTGGTCACACTACTGAGGTATCTGCGAGAAAGGCCAATGTGGTTCATTGAAATTGTTTTCTTTTTTGTTTAGCTTTTGTTTGGTTGTTTCCAGGGACAATTTCTACTGTTGACGATGAGTTGGAGAAATATGCCCGAGAAGAAGTGGTTGTTTTATTAACGGTACACTACAGAGCTGTGTGCTTATCAGTTGTGGAAGCACTAAGAAATTGGGAGGTGTGCGACATTGCGGGGCGACGGAAACCGCACGAAGAGGGCCATGAGGTATGCAAGAACAGAGAAACGGACAGACAGAATTTTTTCCTCTGTGCTTCTGGGGAATTTAAATAAAGAGGCGGGCTTGTTTCAGAAAAGCGCTTTTTGGGGCGTCTTCCCGAATTCCTTTTTGTTTTAAAACTAGTTGTGTTTTTTTAGAGTCATTTTGGTGTTTTGGAATATTGTTATAATGTCGCAAGAAATTTATGAAGGCTACGAAATTTGTGGTTTGCTTAAAAAAGGGAACAGACATAAAAAAAACATAATAAGCGAAAAAACAGTGGGGTATTTGTATCCAAGAAATGAAATGTTTATAGCTTACAAGATGAGATGGGTAGAGGTTTTTTGTGGATTTCCTTGGTATGCTACTGCTTCTACAGGCAAATAGAGCTCTTTTAATGTTTCCCTTTTATGAACCGGGGTATTTCTTTTCAGTAATAAAGCACTTCCTTTATTGAGGTTTGAAAAACAAAACAAGTGCCGGTAAGCTCGAAATATAAGGATTACTCTTTGAGAGAAACTGCCATCAGTGGTGCTTTTTCCAATTACTCGGTGTAAGGAACTTCGTATGCTGTAAGCACTTTTCGAGGGTGAATGATGACTGGACTGAACCAAGTCAAACAGATATATGCATCGGTACAGATAAAAGTGGGTGATGTTTTGGATCAACGAAGATAAAGGCTATTTATAAAGCATAAAAATCAAACATGTGTCAGCAAGAATATTTGAGCATTTGGCATAAGCATCCTGAAGTGGGTGCAAAATCCGTCAACAAGTCAAATGCCTTAACGTAGCTTCTGAATACGGTTTGATTATATATATATGTAGGCTTGGAATTAGCCAGCAGAAAACTTTTTTTTGCCATTTTTCTCTGACGATCAGCCTTTGTCCCATACACCACGAACAAAGGTGTTTGAAAAGTCTGTTGGTGCCCCTAATAAAATGGAAGCTGCTCTCTATTAGTTCTTCCGGTACTTTCGGGGGTATTTTCATTGTATGCTTCAACTTCTTCCAGTAACTATGGTACACGTTCAGCTGCAACTCTTCAAAATTCTCCCCAAGAGGTCTAATACACTATCCGGCCAGCCATGATATCTTGAAGCTATCTTTTCTTATTAGAAGGTAATTTTCACGGCGAGACAGGCGTACATGTACCTCATACAAAGACTGTTTTCACTTGCTATCCCATACATTCCGTGTCCGTGCTCGAGATTTGAAAGCACGTACCTCTAATATTATATTTTGGGAAAAGTTTGAAATTTAACCCAACCCTCCTAAATGTTCATTATACGTTTTCTGGTTCTTCTGCTACGATTTCAATTGCTTGAGTGTATTTCTTGGGTATATGATTGGGCCAGTACAGCGCAATAAAACGTGCCGGAGATGAAATTTAAAACATTTGAAGAGAATGATAGAGAGCATAAGATCTTTCTCTAGAAAGACAGCTGGAGCTAATTACAGTATATTCTGCCATTTACATGTTCGTGTTGAAGTGATAGCGTGTATTAGGAGTATGGGGTTTGCACACAAGCAATACAGCATATCACAGGGTAATGACTTATTCTTACCCAATGAAACGAATTATCTCTTTTGGGGTGTAATTCCCATAATAATGGACTCAGAAATTAGGAAATGTTTCCAGGCTAAGTGCTGTTCATAATAAAAAAAGTGGGGTGTGCAGTAATAGCCAAGCTTTTCTCCCCACTAATCTAAGTAATTTACCAATACAATGGTGGGGCCAAATCCAATGGTGAGGCTATTTCTAAGAGTATTGCGTGGGGAATATTGTACTGAAAATCCCCCAATGTATTCCCTGAGCAAGTATCTAATATATCTGGACTTAAATTTCTTCAAAATCCATATTTTTATACCCGTTGATTATAAACACCAAGACTTTCCCGAGTTGATCGAACCTATCGTAATAACCATACCATCGTTATAACAACGAGGAAAAACATCTCCGCACTCAACTTCCATCTCCTCAACTATAACTCAAACAAGACACAATCTGGTCATTAATATCCACTTATACTCCAAAATTTCCCTTGTTACCACCTCTTTCTTATATTTAAGACCACCTTCTAGAAAGAAAACCGGTATTATGCTCTCTCGAGTTTGTGTGCGTGGAACTATCCGTAGCACCGTCTTTTCACAGAAAAGACTTTCTTCGCTGCGGTATAGATCCATTGACGAGTTCAAAAAGCATCAGAAAGAGTTCCGGTTCGGTGAAGATGTCGACAATTTCGGGTCTCAGAGCCAACACTCCAAACTCCAAGCAGATTTCCAGAACTCGCCGTCGCTTGAAAGCCACCCTAAACTCCAAGGCCTCAAGCCAAATTCTCCAGATTATAAGTACCAGCTCTTGTTGCTCCAACAGGAGTTCCAGGCAGAAAAGGAGCGTGAAAGGGCCCGGTGGGAATACATAGAGCGATTGAAGGGCCTTGGCGCAGGAATCGGGGCCCTCGTGGGCATCATTGCCACGTACCAGCTTGTGATGAACTACAAGTACTTGAAGACGTATTTGCGGAGCGTGTGGGCGTACGATGTGGACGTGTCTCAGGTCCAGGATATGAACGACCCCAAGAAAAACACCAAAACAGCAGCCAACTTGGTGGACCGGCTCACATCAGAGACAGATGCAGCGTTTGTGCAGACTTTACAGGACTCCAAATCCGTGCCTGGCCTATACTTGTTTGGCGCGGTCTCTGGCAAGAAATTACCCGCCAGGGTCAAAGGTTTTGACGGAATGTATCTCAACGATGTTTTAGTGTCCGACGATTACGTGGTTGCCGTTGATGACCGGGGAAAAGTGTACCATTACAGCAAAACGCTTGGTGCACCAGTCAAGGTCCACATGCCAGGGAAAGTGGCCAAGGTTCTTTCCTCAGGCGGCCACTTTTTCTATGTGGCGACTACCGGCAAGGAGATTTACTATGGCGACAAAATCACCCCCGCCACAAACAAAACTACCGGCTGGTTCTCGTCGGCGGTGGCTTATACTGTAGGGAAAGTTGTCTTGGACAATTTACATAGAAGTGAGCGCCTTTCCTCGGTTGTTTCCGGAGCCGACCACCTTCTTATGCTCACTTCGCAAGGGCGGTTGTTTGGTATGAATTCGGCCGAGTCTCCCGAAAACAAGGGCCAGTTTGGTGTGCCCAAATATGCTAACATTGACAACCCCGAACCTATTCCTACCAACGTCGCTTTCGAGTTGACGCACATTAACAATGAGGTGGTCACATCCGGAAATGGTGTCAAAGGAATCAAGCCCCGGACCTTCTCTGCGATTGCCGCCACCAAATATGCCAATGCCGCTATTGAATCGAACGGAAACTTATGGACTTGGGGCGATAACAGCGCGTGCCAATGTGGCCGCACAATCGCCGTGGCAAACGATTCCCAGCCCGTTCCCAAGATGGTGTACTCTCTCAAGGATTTGGCCCGGATTCTGAAGTATAGTCTTGGCGATTCGGGCAAAAAAGGCAACTTCTCTGCTGACGGGCTATATGCCTCCAACAACACGGTTTTCTTGAAAATGACTTACCAATCTGATGAAGACCCAGCCTTGCACCAAGATCTACTCCTCAGCTTTGGTGACGGTCTCCGGGGCCAGTTGGGAATTTCCCGATACTTGCACATGTCACACACGCCCCTTGTATTGAAGAGTCTTGTGGGTATGAAGGAGTACGACGAAACAAACAAGACTACTCACAACATCGGCATCAAGAATATCGTAGGCGGAGGCGATCATGTGTTTGTGACGTTGGACAATGCCGGGTCTCAAAAGGAGGTTTTAGTATTTGGAGATAACTTGAAGGGCCAGTTTGGCAATGGGCGGACGGTCAAAAGCGCCAAACCCACGCAATTGCCCAAGCTTCTCGAACCAGAGGATTTCGATGCATCCACTAAGTCATTGGCGTTGAAAGTGAATAACCAGAACAAGAACAGACTTCAACTCACCGACGGTGAAATGAAAGGCGTCGAGCAAGTCATTGCAGCGGGCGAGCAAAGCTCGGCCATTTACTACCGTCGCAAATGATGAGCTACATATTGATAATATCTTGTAAAAAAAAAGCAATACTTGTCTATAGAAGAAAATCCAAAGATTTCAATATTTCATACGTTTCAATATTTCACTGTCGAGATTTTGAGGTGCTTGCACTTACAAGTCAAACAACTCCTTCAAGATCTTGATGGTGTCAGCAGGCTCGTTGACAGCATGGCCGATAGTTCTCTCGTCGTTGTAGATCTCGTAATCGTTACCACCCTTGTAGGACTTGTCACCGAAAAAGTGGATCTCCTTAAAACCCTCGTCAGCAACGTGTTGCAAGGCGTAGGTCTTGTCCCAACCGGTTGGGAAAACGTCAAAAGAGATTTGGCCACCGATGGAGTAAGTCAAGCCGTAGTCAGGGAAGTTGTCCTTCAAAGCTTGGACCATGGTCTCTCTGAGCTTGTGCTCGAGGTCAAACTTCTCGAACTCGTTACGCTCCTTGGTAGAGGCGTTTCTTCCCACTGGGGAAACGTTGATCATACCGTTTCTGAACTCAACGAAGGTTCCTCTTCTGACTGGGAGGTCGAGCTCAGACAAGTATCTCAAGATGAACTTCACCAACTTGTTGTACTTCTCCTCGCCAATCCAGCCAATGAAGGATTGAGAGGCAAGCTCCTTACCTTGTTTGTAAGCAGTCAAACCGTTCTCGGAGAAACAGTAGTCGAAGTCTTGGAGCACAGTAGCGCCAAGTTGCTCGACCTGCTTGGAGAGATCGGAACCACCAACGAAACCAACCACAACCTTCTTTCTCAAGGCTTGCAAGGTTTGCTTCATCTCATCGGAGATCACCAATCTGGCTGGGGTCAACGTACCGTCGACATCGAACAACACCAAGGTGTCTGGCTTTTCTTTGTGGGCGAAGGACATTTTATCTATTGTATTGATATTTTTGTTCAATTAAACAAACTACGGTTTTTTTCGGGGTCTTGACGTAGTTTTTATATCGTCGCGCTTTTGGACGACAACGTGCCAGACGCGACCAAAAGTGGACGCCGGACGGATGTCGCTGCGTGCGCCAGACCAGACGTGCACAAATTACGAGGCTGAGGTGGGAACTACTGCCGGAAAAGGGGCCGTTTAAATAGATATGGGAAAAGCGGGGAACAATGCTGCATTAAAAATGTTGGGTACAGAAGCGGGGTAGCTTACATTATCTCATCCTATTTGAATGAGCCATTTCCCTTGGAATTTTGTTTGATTCTCGTGCCAAAACTTGCTGGATTGACTGCTGTTTTTGTCGCCAGGTGGATATAAAAAACGTGTGGCGAGCGCAACTTGCAGCTGCAATAAATACTTGGTGCACAGGCTTTTGAACACCGAACTAGGGTAAGGTTGTACCAACACACAAATTGAAAGGTCTTTTTGTTTATTGTCTTTTTTCTCTTTGTTGACCTTTGGAATTCCTAGCATTTTTTTCTGCTGTTTTATTTATTGGCCTTCCTTTTCTAAAGATATTATTATGTCGTTTGGAAAATGGAGTGAATTAGCTACGACATTCCCAAGAACACAGCAATGATAGAAAATGGAATGTCGCAAGAGGGGTTCAAAACAAAATAGTCCCACAGTTCCCACCTCGGACATGTTACTGTTCGGCATGCCCAAATCCCGGATGTGCGGCTGAAGTACAGCGGCTGGTTCGGACTTGGTCTCGCCCCAAGTTGCTCTTGCATTATTTGGCGTTGACTTCAACACACATCAGCTTTAAAACAAACAAAACATGCTACAATTACTTTTCGGATTCAAGAACATCTGGATTACCAATGCTAAACTATACACTCAGCATATTTAAACGTCGTATTGGTAGTCTGGGAATTGAGACAAGTTCTCAACCAAGTTACCCTTTCTGGACAAGAACTTAACGTAAGCACCGTCATCTCTGACCTCACCGTTGTTCTTCTTGGCAATGTACTCATCTCTGTTAAGAGGAGTGAAACCCCACTTCTTGGAGATAATGATCTTTTGTTGACCAGGGAACTTGTATCTGGCTCTTCTCAAACCCTCGATAACGACGGCCTTGTTAGAGTCCTTGGTTCTGGCAGACATAAGAATTTGACCAATGGCAACTCTAGCAGCCAAACCGTGAGGCTTACCCCAAGCACCTCTCATACCTTGTTGCAATCTATCGGCACCGGCACACGACAACATCTTGTTGATTCTCAAGACGTGGAATGGGTGGACTCTGACTCTCAAGTGGAAAGAATCTCTACCGGAGATCTTGGTGATGTACTTGTTAGCACAGATACGGGCGGCTTCCAAAGCTTCGGAAGACAATTGTTCAAGCTCGTTAGAGACCAAGTGGACACACAATGGGAACTCATCGACAGTGGCCTTCTTTCTACCCAAGTCGTAGATTCTGATCTTGGCGTCTGGAACAGCTCTGTTGTATCTAGACTTTGGGTAAGGCTTGTTCTTACAGTATCTGTAACATCTAGCAGGTCTTCTAGCCATTTTGTCTGATAAATGTTAGTATGAAATTGTGTGGTGGAGAATTATAGTGCGTGCGAGCTTCCTTATATATGGGGGTTTTTTTTCTTGTGGCTGCTTATTAATGAGACGCAGAAGTACCAAATGCAGTCAAATTTTCAAAGCCACAAGGAAAAAAATGGGGCAAAATCGGATGGCAAATGACTGTGGATATTCATGGACGTTTTAACAAGGATAGCAGTTTGAATAAAGTTTCCCAGATTTTTAAACTATCCTGCTGACTCTGTATCATTATAAGATTTGGTGGTTCATGTTTTGTTCATTCTGGCACAGGCAAACCACTAGATGACTTAAAATAATGCTGGAAAGTCGAAAAAAGCCCAGAATTTCATGTCTCTGCTATTGGATTAAGACACTATTAGCACTCATGGGAAGCACCTCCGCTTGCACTTTGAATGATGTTTTCAAACATACCGTTTGGTTACTTGATGGTCAAAAAAAGAGGGCCTGATGAAATTTGCACAAGTTTTTTTTTTGCTTGCCAGAGCGAGCAGTGCGCGTGTGCACACAGTACAGGGCGAGGTGGGGCGCACTTGGACTTTGAGCTCCACGCACGTGACCAAGAGTGACTGCTGATTTTGATAAGTTTGGAAGCTGCAGGACTGGTTTTCCCAAAAGAGGTAAAGCACAAATTCTAATTATTAGAATTGTGGGTCAAGAGGGAAGCTAAGAAAGAGATTGGGACTCTGTTACTCTGTTACTGTATTGTTTTTCTGTTAGCTTTCCATTCTTTTTTTCGGTGTATTTGCACCTATTTTGGGGCGGGATTATTATGAGTGGAATGCGTGAGACGGCGGCAGAGATCAAGTACAACATAGTATTTTCTTCTTCGCTGTTTCCTAATTGGTTATTAAATAATGTCGGCTTAAGAACTGCAAAGCTGAAACACCATAGGATGGGTTTTGATATGATTATGTCGTGGTGGGAGAGGATTAATCTCACCGATTGGGTGTGAAATACAGGAACTTCAATCAGATCTAACCATAGAACCAAACCAATTTGGAACCTTATATTTGCTGGCGTCCTCATTTTTGGGGAAAATGAAGAAGAAATTATTGGTTAACATGATACCTTCTTGAAGAAGATATCTGCATTTACAAAGGGAGTTTACATCCAGCGTGGAAGGTTTATCTAGGATGGTTTATCTAGGATACTAGATGGAGTCAAAACAGATCCAAAAGCCAAAATGGGTGAAATCAAAAATGGGTGAAATCCAAAACGGGTGAAATCCCACTTGAGCAAACCAACCCTTCGAAACTTGCCGTGCTGTATGGCTTCTCCAAACTAACTGGGGCGCCGCTCTTTAGATGCAGAATTCCGTCTCGATGCACACATTCCACGTGATATGTTGCTTGTATTCGAATCTGAAAGGATCATGAGCCAAAGACATTGGTCGTTTGATCATCGGATTCTGAAATTCCGCTGAATTTTCACATTCCATACATATACATGTGTTCACCATAGAGAACGCACCCAAACAGTGACACCACACATCGATCATCGTCATAACCGGAATTAATCATCACAGGCCAGCAATATTACCATAATTGATGATATCAAGACTATACTGAAACAGGGGTGATGCCGAACTTTATCAAAGACAGTGCCCCAAAATTTCCTAACCGAAACGGACGATCTAAGTCTCCGTCTCCGTTATTGTTTATCTCCCGATCCAGTCCTTATCAATTTCGCATGCACTATTTTTTTTTTTTTTTTTCGCCTGTGCGCGCTGCATGCTCCACCACGGGAAGCTCATCGCAGATAATCTTTCATCTCCTCCCATCTAACTAAAAGACACACAACAGATCAACATGGGAAGATACAGTGTGAAACGTTATAAGACCAAAAGAAGAACACGGGACCTCGATTTGGTGTACGATGATCTTTCAAGCCGTGATTCGATCGTGGCGTTGAAAAACCAGCCGCTCGATGAGACCAAGCCTGGTTTGGGCCAATACTACTGTATTGAATGTGCCAAATACTTCGAGAACCAGATCACTTTGGACCGTCACAGAAAGGGCAAGGTCCATAAGCGTCGGTTGAAGGATTTGAAGCAGCGTCCATACACTCCATTGGAGAGCCAGGCCGGTGCAGGGTACAACTTGGAGAAGTTTTTGCAATCTGTGGATAAGTACAAGCAAATCGAGCAGAATAAGCAAGAGAACCAGGCCGAGTACGAAGCGCTTGTGGGCCAGAAGAAAGACACTTTGGATGCAATCATCACGGGGGTTCCCACCGAGGCTCAGCCCGAGACCATGGAGGAGTAGGCACCTATTGAGTGGTGATATTTTCACGCGGAAAATGTGAATGTGCATGTGCCATTTCAAATCGAAACATTTGCGGGTTTTTGGCATTCTCTTTTCCTGGGACGACGAAGATATAAATTCGATTATGCCCACTTATAAGGTGCTGTATTGGCAAGATGTGCTGTACAATAAAATTTTGACACTGGCTTGATAAAGGCCAGTGACGTGGACGCAACGTTCTACAATTAGGGTAGCTTTGGCTGGCCAGGAAGCCGCCACGGATCAATAGAAATAAACGGAAAGTAATTACATGGGTTTTGGGTTTAGGATAATGCTTTGATAGTAGATTCTGGGCCAGTCACGTGACTTTCGATGTTTCAAACAACAAGAGTCGAAGACGAAATTGAAGTCACCATGATACAATATTTGTAACGGGGCACTACTGGTGAATATTCTGCCAAAGGAATTTGAGCTCTGACTGTCTTAGCTAGGATTACAGCTAATATTTGTTGTCTCTATGATGTGATCACAGAATAGTCACTATCAAACAGAGGGACTCTTGGAAACGAAGGGAAAAAAAGACCAAACTTGGATACCACTTTTACACAGATGGTTGGTTTCCGTCTGGGGACTACTATCAGCACGAGCAATAGAAAAGTAACACAGTAATACCTCACCATGTTGGTTTCTAATAGTAATCAATTCGAATAAAGATAGTCATTATGAATTCAGGTATATTTGTTTTACCTCTTCGAGATAAACAAGAAAAAGGAAATGCAAAAGCCAAATCCTGAGCTTCGGGCTTGAGAGTGGATTTCCTTCAGAGAGACCAGAAGGCCTTATTAACCAACATTCATTTGAGGTTACTTTTGGGGTATACAATGAGCCCCGTGAGGAGTTCTCTGTTATACAAAAAGACAGACGGGAGCTTATTTTGCCTGCGAGCCTGAGCCCGGATTCTTGATTGTGGTCCAGTTTGAAAGCCGATATAAAACAAGGCTCTAATGAGACGTGGTTGTAAGAGAGTTAAAAAATGGGACACCTCAATGCGAACAAGCACAATTCTGGCTTCAGGAGAGATTTGCTTTAAAAAGGATTAGCATAATACCAATTACTATTTTGACATGAATCTTTCATAGAAGTGATATGCCAGGAACTGTAGAAGTGGGTTAAATCTTTGGACTGAGCTTACAAACCCATGAGGCCATTCGTCCAAAAGGCAGACTATATCCGTTGGAAACATGGCGAGTCACAAATGACAATCGTGAGGAACAAGTATGAGCCAATTTTCTCTCCTGAAAGTCAAATTTCGACTAAATTCAACATTTTTCAAACCAGGTTAATTCACGATGTATTAAAGACGCACACGGCTGGAGCGATGTATTTGAAAAAGGGATTTTCTTAAATTGTGGGTAGTCATCAATAACTAAAAGATAAAACATATCATCTATCCCCGATAATATGAATGGGGAACACGAAGTGGAAGAAATTGAAGAGAACAAGGGAGACTTAGATGATGGATCGTGGACTAAGCTAATTATTTCTCGTACTGACTGGGTTGGTATATTTGTTAAATGGAAAGATTGTAAAATTGTTTTGTTTCCCTCAACCAGTGAATCTTACCAGCCTCAGTTGGTTATCTCCTCAAATTCATGTATCGTAACAACTCAAGGTTTGTTTATACGACACACTCAACAACCTTGGAGAAAGTTTTATGATTCAACTAGGACCACAAGGTAAAGATACATGAGTTGATACTTGGCTCGTTCTTATCATTGGTGTGTTTTAGACATTTTTTCTGGTTTGACTTATATTAATCTCCATATATTCTGGGGTGTATAGAAAGAAATCTGTGAGACGGCAGAAAAGCTTTTTCTGGAAAACACATTCACGCATAATACTTTATAATACTTAAGTTATTCCTACAAGTGTAAATGTAATGTGGTAAATGTAATGTGTGTAAATGAAGTTCGTAGTGAAGCTTGGTTAATTTGCACCCCGTTAGGTGCATGAAGTCAGCGTGCTGTCCCTGTGCACATTAACGAGGGTGATGCTTTTGAGAAGCCTCGGGTCACGTGACATGTAAAAAACCATACCGCCTCACAAGTCCCCCAAAGCATTCACCAGAAAACACCCACTTTTAGTAACGGCCTAAAAATAAAAAAATCCAAGTATCCCCAAACCCGTCCATAACAAACCTTTTAAACGAATTGAAGGCGGTGATAAATTATCCATCCCCGTTTATATGCCGGAACACATATCTGAGAAAGGTGCGCGATGGGCCTCATCTCTCAGTTTTGGGCCAATTGAAGAAAGTGTTTGATTGACTAAAGCAGGTAAAACGCACCTAAACCTTTCTCTAAACCGCCATAAGCCCCCTTCAACAACTAAAATGGGTAAGAAATCGTTGGCCGAACAGATTGCCGAGCTCAGTGCTCCCAAAAACGACTTTGATATTGAAAACTCCGAGTTGGCTGATCCATTTGCAGGCAGTGGAAATGACGATGGAACTTCTCTGGAGCTGGACAATGAGGATGCACAAAGAGAGCACTACGTAGCAGTTCCCAAATCAAAGCTCAGACGTGAGCATAGTTTGGTGAAGGATAAAAAGTATACGGGCCAAGTCACCGATAGAAAGGCTCTATATGATGACAGTGAAGGAAGTGAAGATATGTCTTCGGAAAATGACCAGGAAAGTGACGGAAGTGGCGAAAGTGAGGAAAGTGAGGAAAGTGACGGAAGTGGCGAAGAAAGTGGCGAAGAGCTTGATGAGGAAAACTCCGACTCCGACTCCTCCTCTTCCTCTGCGAGCTCAGAAGATGACCAGGCCAATGAGGCCCAGAGAAACAGACAGAGAGAGAAAATCAAGGACATGATGGCGTCCGAGCGGAAACATATCGTCAGTAGACTCTCGCAATCAGCAGCTGCAGATGCGTTGAAAGGATACTCGATTCTCCAGCAACATAAGGAGTTCGATGCACTCATCGACTCGCGGTTGAAGGTGCAAAAGGCCTTGACCACGTCGAACTTGCTTCCTGCCAACAAAACACAGCTCGCAGAAGTTTGTCTGGACTCCCTGGGTTTCGCCACCGAAATCGACTCCGCCGCCAATGCGTGTTACGACTTGTTAGACACCATTGGAGCGTTACGCGATGCGCTTCTCCGTAGAGAACAGCTCCCCGTGGAAGAAAAATCAGCCAAGCCACCGAAAAAACGTACCTTGGCCCAATACTTGGCCCGTAGCGCCCATCAAGACGCGGTGTTGGCCCAGTACCGGTCTACGGTATTGACGAAATGGCTGGCCAAGATCCAGAACTCGTCCGGATCTAGTGCCATGAATGCCAGCAAGTTTAAGGCGCTCAACCAGTCCGCTGAACAACAAGTGCTCAACAATCTTCTGGATATGGACCGCCTCGTCAAGCGTACCCGTCTCAACAGACGTAAAATCACCCCATTGGGCTACAAGGAGAGTCTGAGTGACGAGGAACAAAAGGCGCCTGGTGATGCCACAGCAGAATCAGACGACGCTCCTTCTCAGCCTCAGACACGTGCTTTGAACATGCAAGAAGTGCCGCAAATCTTCGATGACGAGGACTTCTACCGTGTGTTGCTAAATGACTTGGTGGATAAGAAAATCCAATCGAGTGACCCTACCTCGGGCCTACAGTTTGCCTTGAGAGGCGCTGCCTCGACAAAACTTAAGAAGAACGTCGACAACAAGGCGTCCAAGGGCCGCAAGTTGCGGTTCCACGTCCAAGAACCCATTGCCAACTTCGACACCCCGCGCCAGTGGTTGAAGTGGAACGACGACCAGATCGACGAGTTTTTTGCTTCTCTTTTGGGTCAAAAGATCAGCATGAAGGAGGATGACGAAGGTGAGCATAGTGATAGTGCTGACGAGGACGGGGCCGATGATGCTGAGCTCTTGGGCGAGGATTCTATCCAACTTTTTGGGTAGAACTGGTTAGTTGAAGTTTTGGTCAGAGTTTTGGTGGATGTAGATTTTGCTGGGGAACGATGGAAATGGTCCAAGCGGCGGCTTTTATTTCAGCCCTTCAGGTGGCTGAAAGTATACATTTTCTGCTGGAAAGGGGTGATCTTAAACGATGTATGTACATATTTTGGGTATACACTAATTGAACACTTCCATTGGGTGTACTGATATTTATACATGATTTATTTTTAACGAAATTAACATCTACTTAATTTCGGGTTCATACGCTTGTCTTCCCTCCGATTCTTGCAACGATACAGCGGATAAAAATTCTAATTCTCTATTGTAAGAAGTAATGGGACCCAATTCTTGGAATTCTATAGCACAGCAGTGTATGAAAGCAAAACTTATTCTCTACACTCCCTCCAAAACACATTTTACCGAACATCTTTACTTTTTCTCCCTCTTGTGATTTCTCTTCAATCAAATACCATCTGCCATTGAAGTTTATCTATACACTCCATTACCTACAAGTGCAGCCACTCACAGCCAACGATCTCTTTTATCGTTATGCATTATATATACAAGTCTTTCTGACGTTTCGACCCTTTCTGATCTTCTTCTTTCAAACTCCCTTTCCATCAAACCTCGGCCATTTACAACTTTCTGTCGAGTCTGTTCAACTTCTTAGCCGTACGAGCATTGTTTCTAGTACCTTGACCACGCACAGGCAACGAGTTGGCGTGTCTGATACCAGCATACGAGTTGATGGATCTCTTGAGCGCAATATCGTCCAAGATCTTCTGCTTCAACTGTGTCTCGATAGTCATCTCCGAGAGCTCCTTGTTGATGGCCATGATCTGTGGCTCACTGAGCTGGTTCATTCTCATCTTTGGGTAAATGCCCACCTTGGCACAGATCTGCTGCGCAGTATTATAACCCACGCCAAAGATCCGCTTGGCCAATCCTATTCTCACCAACGCGTTGTGTTTGATGGCCTTTCCGTATATGTGAACACCCATCTTGCCTGAGAATATGTGATGCTTATTGCTGCGTACTTCCTGAAACCTTTTTTTTTCGGTTTCATTTTCTCGCGAGCCTGTCGGTCGCATACACTCCAAGTATTCGAGACGTCAGGAGGGTGCGTCATGAATCCATGCATTTGGCAAGCAAAAAAAGGTGAAAGATATAGATAAAAAAAAAGATATAGATAAAAAACCATCAGGGATATAAAACAATTAAGCAAATGACGAGCTAAAGTCACGATCTTTCCGTGAAGTCGCCGATAAAGTGGTGTTATTGCGCACTGTACCCAGCTCGTGTACGAACTAAGCTTCATAAATGCGAAAACCCATGAATAGTGATCTTTTGGATAAATGATTTGTTGCCAGCATACGTAGGAGTTCGATCAATTGAGTTTCATTTGGAAACTCACGCCTTGTTGTATGAAGTGACAGTTTGAATTCAAATATCTCCCTGATCGGTCTCGTTTGTATAACCTGAGGGCATTATAATAAACAAAGAGTTGACATTGAGATTATGCGAGTTGTAAGCAACAAGCTATACAAAGAATACCAGAATGGCCTAGGCTCGATTTCCAATCCAAAATAGCAATTTCAAATGAGTTTAATGCAATGTGGGTTTTTTCAAATTTCATGAAATTTTAGTTGTTTTTGTCGGAGACTAAAAAATGAATGCAAAACAGTATCAATTCGAATTTTATATTACCATGTAGAAAACTAATACAAACTTCAGATATCCAATAGAACTAAAGATGGCTGGGAGAATCGAAAAAAGCCAGAAAAGTGACAACCTTAGAACCAAAAAAAAAAAAAAAAAAAAAAGAAAAGAAAAGAACAAGAATAAAAAATAGGGTTATGCCCCAGAAAGCGACCTCCGTGTTAGATGCGCTTATCGTATACACAGGCTTTACAAGATGACAGATTGTGACAGTGGTTCGGGTCTCCCTCTTCGAGCCTACTCCACATTGTCCCACGTCCAGTATGGTCAGGGCCTAGAATCCAACACTTTCTTAAAATCGCCTCCATTAGTTATTTTCAATCTCTCTTTGGTGGTGATTTTCTTTCCAGGGCCTTTTCTTTCTGCGTTATCTCCTAGGTGCTCGTTCAGCATAGTCCTGTCTGTCATGTTTCCGAATATCTCTGCAGGCCTTGTTGAACATACCCGCGACATTTAGCATGGAGTTAACGTATTCCAACTGGTAATATTTCTGTGATAGCCTCTCCCTTATGATCTTCATCCGAATCACAAAAAAATCCTATCCAGCACTATGGAACGAGTATCTCAACAAACCCGATTTTTCCCATCTCTTGTTTAAATTAGCACAAAGCTAATTGTATTGCGCCCAATCCAGTCTTAATACAGAGACCTATATGTATGAACGTTTTTCAAAATTGAGGCAGAGAACATGTCATAGTATTAAAAGCGTTCAATTTGATCCTTCACGAATTCCCTGAGGCCTGCGCTTACAACTAGTATCTGTAGTGGTATTATAAAAGGATTGTTTAGACATCGAAAGAATGGCCGCGACAGGCGATCTATTAATTTATGTCGCAGTTTTGTATCGTTTATTTTTCGGTGTAGTATACAGATCGAGAATCTATATTCTCGGGGTCGTCTATAGATCGAATACTTATAGTTTCGGGGAATCGTTTTTTTATCCTTGGTCAGTTCCACCAAGAGGGAAAAGTCTTTTTTTACGTTCGCATACTTTTCGCCACTTCACGTCGGATGAGCGAGTCACAGTTCACGCTAATTATCACGATCCCGCCGTAGTATGCATTCCCACCTTTCCACATTCGGAACAACGTGTCTGATTAATAAAACATCAAAGCTGTACGAACATACTTGCTAAAATGGATTCCAATCAGCTAGAATTACAATCTTCCAGAAAAAAAGATGTTCCCCTCCTTAAATTCGCCAATTAAGGAAGTCACTTTATACATTACCAACATGTTATCATCTACTTCAGAATAATACAACTTCACATCAGTAATTCAGTACAAACGTCATAAAAAACAAAAGAAACCCCTTTAAAGAATTAGTAACAAAGAAATTGCCCAAATGAAGATGAGCCATCTTTTGATACTAGGCCCAGTGCCCTTAGAGTATGACAGAATATCGTTTGCCCGTATGGTAGAAGCGAGACGCGTCTCTTCTGATTTCTGGGAATTCGGAAACAAGATGGCCTCAGAAGATGTACACAGGAATAAATTTACTTGTGAATGAGTTTCAACGCTGATTACATGTGTATCTGTAGCATGTGGCTTTTCTGAAGGCAGACTTACGGGAATATCTGGTTGTTCTTTCGGGTTGTAAGGGATCACTTCCACAATATGAAGGTTAGAGTCATTTCCGCCCTTAAAAGCACCAAAAACGGGGCTGTTTTCAGTTAAAGAAGAATGCGTGCAAAAAGCCTCCTTAGTGATGTGTAACAGTGAGTCAGAATGGCTAGGTATTTTTTCTGGGACAACATCGCAGCTCATCAGAAAAGTTCTTTGAGTGCCTGTTGTGGTTTTCCTTTCTAGGTGACTTTTGGTGTATGATAAGCCTTCAATTGATGATTTCACCTCTCCAAGAAGAATATGATCTGAAACATTTGGACGAACGTATTTCCTAAATTTCAATCCCGAATCATCAGATTTTTCTAGATACGACCCCAAAGGAATATCATGACTTCTTTCAAGATCAACTTTCCCTTTTGAGGATGTTCTAGAAACATCGTGGGCAAAACTTCCAGCCTCAATTGTAGGTGTAGTTAAAAACTGTGCATTGGAGGATGAAATTGAACTGTTGTTGTTTTTGAGTGAGGATACCAGGTTCAGCAAACTCAGAGAAGGTGGGGAATACGATTCTCCCGCAGAACTAGAGGTCCGTGATGCACTTGGGCTTGCCGTTGAAATAAAAGACTCAGTAGTTCTCTGCTGCTGTACCGAAACATGTCGTGTTGTCAAATATTTCTGATCAGTCTCTGAGACTCTCACGGGTGAAGAGCTTTCCTCTAGGATCACTGCTAGAGGATGATGATTCTCATCCTCAAAAGGTTCCGAATCACCGGTGCTAAAATATATAGGGAGATTCTCAGTTTTGCTGGAATTAGGCAGTCTGGAGGTAGGTCCTGGAACATCTTGGCTCTCTCCAGTATCATAAACGTCAAAATCGGTTTTGTTTTCGCGCAATAAACCAAAAAAGGCTTCTCTATTTGCATTTGAAGACATTTCCAAGGCTTCGTTGTTCTGAAGTACCTCTACTTCATTCACAACCTCTTGAAAAGGGTCGCTCAAAGTGATCGGAAGTTCATCAATGCTCGATAGAACAACGACGCGAGGTGCCTTTAAGGATTCGGGAAAGAGAGCTTCATCTAGGGCTCCAAAATCTTCTTCAACATCCGAGTTGTCTGGGATCTGATCACCCCTTAGTAGTTCATGAACTTCATCACCTAAGAGGGGCACGTAAATTGGTCCTGCGTCAGAACCTTGAGGATATTCCTTAGTATTTGAGTTCTCAAGAAGTTCCCCAGATCTTTCCCCATTCGAGTCTTCATAATCTAAGGGTGAGCCAGGCACTTCACCAATTTCCTTATTAGGAACCATATTATCGATAAGCTCCTCGTACTTCTCGTCGGTATCTTGTCTTATAGCTTCCTGAAGTGGCTCTTCTTCCTTTTTTCCACTAGCAAAGAAAAGAGTTTGCAGATTTTCATCCATCTGACCTTTCTGGGCTTCAACTCCCTCCAAGTACAGGGAATCGGGCTCTTTATAGATGTTTGCAGGAGACAGATGTTGAAAACCC